>CM046837.1:11890125-11977625 GCA_025618425.1 Heliocidaris tuberculata
ACTTCTGTGAGACACTTCACCATTCGCGGCACGTGTCTTTGGCAAATATGAAAGGTTGCACCTACCACCATGGATGACAGAATGGCAGAGAAAGTGTTAGATCTGAATAAATTCTTTTGTACTGATAATTTTCTTCTTCTTCACAATATTCGTCAACTTTTCCGCCTAAGTTTCCATGCCCTCATCTGCATAATTCTTCTAGCAGCACCATTCTGTGTAGTATATGTTTTTACCATAACTTTAGCATTAGCAGTAATACGATTTGAAATAGATAAATGTGGGGGATTTGGGAGTGACAAAACCTAAGATCATGTTCTTAGGAGATAAAGAGCAAAATGCCATCTACTCTTCACGACTGCAGTATTTTATTATCCCAAAATGTACAGGGAAGGAAGAGTTGAAACTTATCCATATTTACGCAACAGCTACAATTTAAATTGAACTATTCTTTCCCTGTAAAATTACACATAATACCCGCATGATATTTTTACAAAGCGGTTGGAATGGGAGGATTTGTTTGGGTAACGTGTACATGTAATTTTGGAAGCATAATCAGATATCATATGAATTTCAGTTCATGCATTCCAATATGAGCTAGACATCTCTAGTAATGCTCCCACTGATTCCAGCTACGAGACATAGCTACATACTGACCGGGGGACCAGACAGGTTTAATTACATTTTATTGCTCATGATAAGTTTGCACAGTAATACTAGTTTGCTTTGTAGCCCGTTGATAGCCAGGCATTGTTGATTAAGTATAGTAGACGTATTTACATTTCTTCTTCAATTACGTGAGGTCTGCTTTAATCTAATATAAGTTTGACTTGAGAGCGTTGAAAAACAATTAAGGGCAAGCGGGTGGGTCTTTTTTATTCGATTAAAAATCACAAAAGATGTAAAAAGTGAACCACGCGAATAGCTATATAGCCTATGAATCTCGATACACAATAATTAGTCAACAATACGTACAGTTATTATTGATTTAAACCTGAAGAATTATAACTGATACGCATCATCTATTAGCAGATGCTGCTTTTGAGTACAGAGTGCATATTTTTTTTTTCAGAAAAAGATATTAAGATTACACATCCATTAGGACTTATGCACACAACGAAAGTGAGGGCATTGTGTTCCTTTTGTAAACTTATCACAATCTTCAACATTATCATTGTCGTCATCATCATTATCGTCGTCGTCTTCATCATCATCATAGCTTCCTCGTCATAATAATCATAATCATTACCATCATCACCACCACCACCAGAAGCATCATCATCATCAACATCATCATCATCATCATCATCATCATCATCACCACCACCACAACCACCACCGCCGCCACCACCAAGTAATAATACAGTATGTAGGGGGGGGGGGGGGGGTGAAAGAAAATACATGACTAGGGTAACAAGAAAAACAATAATATTCAAATTCAAAGTAAAGATATATTTTCCATACATAATAAGTATTTCACATACACAAATGGTACACAATAGAAAGTAACTGATAAACAAATTAGCATATCCGTGTTATAAAAAAAAAAAAAAAAAAAACTATAAAAAATGAAATGAAAGTGAAAAAATATACCACTACCGAAGCTTTCATCCATACCGCAAAAAATAAATCCTTTTGACGCCAAAGCTTCTTCAACAGCTGTCAGAAGATACAATCTTCTATTGATATCTAATGAATGGTGTATGAAGGAATTTTATGTGCAGAGGTGCACCAAGGTGCTTGCATATAGGAGATGGTTTTGAAATCGAGGGGTGAGCCAAAATCCACACGTGCATCCTCATTGGAGTTGGTTTGAAAAAAGTGGGATGTGTTAACCTAAATATGCATCCTATACACACGTTGGCAAAAAATAGTGAGTAAGCTTCACAACCTCCCCTTCCCCCACCCCTCTGCATTCTCCACTGACAGTGGCGTAGCTACAGGTGGCACGGGGGCACACCCCCCCATCTAATGGCGGGGAAAAAAGAAATCAAAAGAGAGAAAGGGAGAAAGGAAAAAGGGGGAGGGGAAAAGGACGAGAAAAGAAGACGACAAGACCCCTTCCCGCAAAAGCCCCCTAATCAGTGGGCTTGTATTCGCATTGAATTTTCCAGGTAAGACCGGTGCCATCCCCGATGGTGCCTGTGCCCCCTCAATGGCTGAACTTACGCTACGCCACTGGCCTCTTCTAACGAAATACGAAATCCCTCTCCTCCATAGGTCAGACGTTAACATGGGTATCCATTTACTAAATCGGTAGCAAAGTACCTGGAGATCTTGGCGGGTTAATCTCGTCGCTCTTAGAATCGAAAGTCACAGGGGAATACGTTTCTGGTAAGAACGGATGCTGGAGCTTTAGATGATGCTCCTGGCTAGTCGACATCACGGCCTAGACATGCTAGAGGAGGGGCGTCGTTAGACTATTTTGAGTATGGGGGGGGGGGGCTTGTTGGACTAAATTTGGCGAAAGCTAGCCGACAATTTTCCAACAAGAGCAAAATAAAAGTTTAAAAAATGATCGTCCGATTTTAAATTTTGCCGACAGATGTTCCATTTTTATCCATAGTGCAGAAAAGCCATAAATTTCTGCGATTAACCAACAGGCTATAATAATTCAAAAGTTGCTGATAGAAATTTTCTAATGGAGGCGGAGGTAGTCAAACGATTTTTTTTTTTTTTTGATGGATGGGGAAAGGGTTTCACACCACGAGAGCCCAATTCTAATTATGAGATGACAGCTGTTTACTGCTAGTAAACCACTACTACTACTACTATTACTACTACTACTACTACTACTACTACTACTACTACTACTACTACTACTACTACTACTACTACTACTACTACTTTTACTACTACTACTACTACTACTACTACTACTACTACTACTACTACTACTACTTTTACTACTACTACTACTACTACTACTACTACTACTACTATATTACTACTACTACTACTACTACTACTACTACTACTACTACTACTACTTTTACTACTACTTCTACTACTACTACTCTACTACTACTACTACTACTACTACTACTACTACTACTACTACTACTACTACTTTTACTACTACTACTACTACTACTACTACTACTACTTTTACTACTACTACTACTACTACTACTACTACTACTACTACTACTACTACTACTACTACTACTACTACTACTACTACTACTACTACTACTACTACTACTACTACTACTACTACTACTACTATTACTACTAAGACAGTTGATAGTGTGAAAAACGTTTTAACTGTCTTTCGTTGTTGTTGTTAGTCATGTTCATGACTCGCTTATCATCGACACTTTGTTTTTAGGACCGCATTCAAGATGTAGAAGAGATTTACATGTAGGATTGCATTTAAGATTTAAAAGAGATTTAAAAGCAAAGATTGTTGACTTAATACTCGTGTATCTCCAGTCAGTCGCATATCGTGACTCCAACCGTTTAAGGTGCACTTTCGTCATGAGGGGGGGGGGGGGGGGGTCTCTGCCTTCTGAGATGGAAGAAATGCCAATTAACATGAGGATAACGTGGGAGTGGTAGGTGGTTCTATGATCCAGTTGCTCCCCCCCCTCTCTCTCTCGCTGCCCCTATTTTTCGTCTCGTCATTCGATTGGGATCACGTGCCCTCCCCCGTTTCCCCCGTAGCCAGCCCTATGGCTTCAGCGGAATTGACTATGGCGACGGAGGGTTTCAAATGTATTGCAAAAAGTACATACTCGCAAGATTCATGAATGTAATGTGGTGTTAACTGTTCGGTTGACTTGGAATTTTATACATGAATAAATAAAATTCTCACCATGCTGAAATTGAGCATGATGGAAATTTTAAAGCTAAGTGCTGAATGGAAAATCTCTGAAACATGCGAAAACCTTTGAAACTTTACCATTTTAATTCGACTGAATTTTATTTTGTTAGTTTTTGTAAGCCTGTCATCCTTTCGTGAAGGTGTCAAGCAGTCCTCACAATTTTCGTTGCTTTATTCATGTATTACTTCCCTGTCACCTCAGATGAGGTGGGAAAAAAGATTTACATTTAATTTAAGTAATTTTTATGACCTAATTTAATTTCTCTGTAAAATGAATTGAATTTAATCAAAATTTAGTTGAACAATACATCTTTCCTTCGTTCTGCAACATCTATGAAACTAATCTCACTTAACTCAACAAGGGGTTAACGCAAGCAAAAAATGAACGTCAAATCCAGGTTTAAATCACTACTCTCAAGTACTCGGGATATCTTCCAGGAGTGCTTGCTGATAAATGACTAATGATTGAGTTTCAGTCAAAATCGTGTCTTAGTTGTAGTTGTCCTACTTGCTGTTCTCACGTTAACCGATCTCTTAAAATCATATTTCGAGTAGAAAGTCACGAAATGGAGATAGCCTACCAATCTTCTGTACGGGGATAGACTTTCTTTGGCTAAGCCAAGGCTGGGATTCATCAGTTCATAGAAACCCTGTGTCAGAGGCGGCACGCCAGGGAGGCAGGGGGCAGGGGACATTTTTTTCAAGTACCCTCAAAGTGCCCTTTTTGTTTATGAAAAAATGCCCCTTTTCTCTCTGATATAAGTGCCATTTTTACTAGTAAAGTGCCACTTAAAGTTTCTAGTAAGTGCCCTTTCCCCTTCTGATGAGTGCCCTTTTTTCTCCTTCTGATAAGTGCCCCTTTTCAAATATGATAACTGCCTCCTTATCTCTCTAATAAGTCCCCTTTTCTCTCTGATATAAGTGCCATTTTTACTAGTAAAGTGCCACTTAAAGTTTCTAGTAAGTGCCCTTTCCCCTTCTGATGAGTGCCCTTTTTTCTCCTTCTGATAAGTGCCCCTTTTCAAATATGATAACTGCCTCCTTATCTCTCTAATAAGTCCCCTTTTCTTCTTCTGATAGGTGCAATTTTACTTCGGATATGTGCGCCATTTCTCTTCTAAAAAGTGCCCTTTTCCCCTTCTAACGGATGCCCCTTTTTCAAATCTAATAATTGCCCCTTTTCTCTCTAATATGTGACCTATTCTCCTTTGATAAGTGCATTTTTACTTCTGATAGTTGCCCCTTTTCCTATCTAATAATGTTCTCGTTTCCTCTTCTCATAATTGCCCCTTTTCACCTCTTATAAGTGCCCCTTTCCATCTCTGATAAGCGCCCTTTGCTCTTCCGATAAGTGCCTCCTTTTAGCTATATGATAAGTTGGCAAAAGAAGCTCTCGATTTGGATGTAACAGAAATAAATATACCTTATACTGATCTAAAATCAAAGATTAACACTTACATTAAAAATAAATGGCAAGCATCATGGGATCTAAATCCAAATAATAAACTTCACCAACATCAACCAAGAATTGGATCACAAAATAATCTACCATTAGCTAAACGACGGGAAGACATTGTGTTGACCCGTGCTCGTATTGGCCATTCTCACTTGACACATGCATACTTATTTGCAGCAGAAAATCCACCACGTTGCATTCCATGTAATTGTACACTTACAGTAAAACACATTCTTCTTGAATGTGTTGATTTTGCTCATATTCGTACTAACTTTTATGATGTTCCTGATCTTAAGACATTATTCAGTGATGTTTCACGTTCATGCATTGTAAATTTTCTTAAAGAGATTAATCTTTTTATTAGATTTTAAGTAGGAAACTGTTTGAATCCCAATCACAACAGGTATGCCCTTGGGCAAGGCATTTCATTCCAATTGCCTAGTCTTTCGGAGGAGACTCTAAGACGGCGGTCCCGTGTAAAGGAGAGTCACACCATTTGCACGTAAAAGAACCTGCTTCTCTTTTCGTAAAGAGCAGGGAAGTTATCCCGGTGAAGTAGTTAACATATTTAGTTGTTATCAACAATCTCCAATCCACGTTTTTTTTTTTTTTTTTTTTTTTTGGCATGAAATCTGAAAGGAAAACTTCTATTGTATAATTATATAAAACTTTATAGAATTATTATTGTTCGACACTTATATGACACTCAAGTGTTGATAGTGTCGTTAATCATTTATCAATCAATCAATCCTTTTAGCTATATTTCGCACTGTTTCTAACAAATTTTAAGATTCGGTGCGGCTATATAGTGACAGGTACCTATAATTATTACTACAACTACTACAGTGTTAGCTAGTGGAGCTGGAGGCAAGAGGGGCACAATGCCCCCCCCCCCCCCCCCAGCAAAGGATTTCTCATTCCGGTGGCTCGAATGTGCCCATAATTTAAACCAAATAAGGGCAGTATTTTCTGAAAATTTGCCCCCAAATCGTTCGCTACGCTCGCTCTTATAGTAGATAAAAAATGAAGCAGATCACATTAGTGATATCGATGTAATCATAAAGAAAAACGACCGGATTGATGTACAAATCAAAAGATCATTCGACCTCCCCCTCGAAAATAAGTTGTCACTTTTCATTATATCGCTGTTAATACATGCACATCCCAAGAACTTCAGCATTAGAAAAAGGTCTTAAAAATTGTTTGCTCGCTCGCTTCGCTCGCTCGCACATTAATTATTAGGCCATTACACACAACTACTAATTGGGGAAGCTGAAGCAGTGTCCAGACCATAAGACCCGCAATAAAAATGAAGAAGATTGTGCTTGATAATGTACTGTAGGGTATTAAAATACCAATGTCACAAAATAATTCCCCCTTTTCGCTTTCTGTTCACCCATTGTAAGTGCCCCTTTTTGTTGATGCCCCCCCCTTGAAAAACGCTCCGCCGCCCCTGCCTTGTGTTCATTCCTTACGTCTCCAAACCAAAGTTGTAACATTTGGGAGTTTTCCCCTAAAGTTTCACTCCGCCCCTCGCCTTTTCATTTCCATTTTGTCTCTTCTCTTTCTGCTCTCCCGTTTTCTTCTCCTTTGTGTCGTTGAATTGCTGTGATTTCTCTTAATTTATTTCAATTTCCTTTTCATTTTAACCTCGTATAGGATATCTGTCCATCCCAATCTCGATACCACAGGCGTTGCCAGACTTGATGAACAGGGGGGGGGGGGGGGCTGACACAAAAAAATCACAAAGTCACATACTTAAACACACAGACACACACACACACACACACACTCGTCGTGGATGACTCCCCCCCTTTTTTTTAGCGGACAAACAAGGGGGCAAGGGCGCCATGGTCCCTTTGTGCCCCCCCCCCAGCTACGCCTATGCTCGCTATACCCGGAAGCGCGCCATACTTGCCTTTAAGATTTCGCTGCGCCCCTCGCTCTTGTCTTACATCTATATGGATTATGCTTTTAATGAATGACGCTGTACATGCACACTGTGGACAAGACTCGGTTCTCATCCCATCGGAGTCAGCGAAACGTAAAACCAGTCTTCTGAGGCGAAATCGACTCCTCGGGCCTGTAGGCATGCTGTGGAAAATCTGAAGCATATAACATGTTTTCCTCGAGGTTGCTACAGATTGTGGCGCGCTCTCCCCCCCCCCCCCCCCCCCCCCCTCTCTCTCTCTCCCTCTCTTTCTCTTTCTCTCTCTCTCTCTCTCTCTCTCTCTCTCTCTCTCTCTCTCTTTCTCTTCAGAGCGTGGGGGTGATTTGAACCCAAGCTGCATACTAGTTCATTATCGTTTAGCGACAAACAAGAAAAATTGCGAACTGGTATAAACAAGAAAAGATTTAGTGATGATTAACCCGATGACTACTGAATTCTCTAATTCCCATAGGCTTAATACAGGATAAACCCGGCTCCCGTAGGTAATGGGTTAAGGGTCTGCATGGCGAAAGAAATTATGAAGGGGAGGGGTTGTCCTACCCCCCCCCGCCTTTCTATTTAGTGACGACCTTGGTTTTCATTATGTCTTCCTTGTCGAAAAGAAATGAGTAAAGATGTAATCCTATATTAAATGTATTCCATGATATTATATCAAGTTTTCAGCACAATAAATCTATATTCATTCAAGTGATCGTTTTCACTTTCCTGCTGCGTCAGCTTGTTTTCTTGCCGATATTATCCTGTTATTTCCTAAATTCCTTCATTATTACATTTAATGCATTTTATTACATTTTATTGCATATTAATCAGACTTATTTATATATAATGTTACTCTATATATACGGGAGCCTAATCATTTACAAGCTATGCATTTTATTTAGGCTCCCCGCATTTTACATTGTCTTTTTTACCTTACATTATACATTTGAGTTCTTTATCCGTACTGTTTTTCAACCGACTTTTATGCTTGTTTTTTTTAATGTAAAAGTGGAACAAATAAACTCCAAACTTCAAATGCACATTTTCATAACAAGCATGGCAGGAGAACCACGGGGGGGGGGGGGGGGGGGGTAGGGCGGTGAGATTCTCTTCAACATATTTAAAGGAAAAATGTGGTCAGACAAACATACGTCACAAACTTACGTATGGTCAATTCATTCGTATCTGTGGTTTGATATCTGCCAATCTTATGTTTACTCTATGGCGTTTTAACGTTTCCATTAACCTTCAAATCAGACTAGTTCATTAGTGTAGCCCTAACAGCCCGAGGCGATTCGATCTTCCTTTTGATGACTGAAGATTAAAAGAAAGTACTAAGAGACCCTTGCTTCAACGATCGTAATCCTTTAGCAAATAATTATCATACACGAACTGTAATCCTATCAGGGCGTTATTATATTATCTATAGCTGCTCTTCAGATATTGTGATGTCATAATCTGATTTATTGGCATATATTTTAATGCACTACACCGTTCGTAAACAACACGATCCGCTGGACTCCGGAAGAAATTGCAAGAGAAGAAAGAGGAAAATAGTGCGTGGGTCAGTTTTGGGAGATTCAAGATGACTGCGCCTTCTAAATCCAGATCTTACGTGTTTAAAAAATAAATAAAACTCTTTAGATCTGTTGCTTGAGTTTGTTATGTGAGTTGACCATTGGCAACAGACAGATAAAGCTGGAGCGTGCCTCCTGACCCCCCCCCCCCCCCCCCGCCGTCATCTGAATCCGTGCGCCACTCCATCTCCAGGTTTCGCAACACTCTCCAGAACAAAACATTTATTTTTAAGACATACCCGTGTGTTTCAACCACACTGCGTCTCGTGAACAGAATTATTCATAGAATGGTTTATTGTCCTTTCACTCATGATGAATATACAAGCTTGAAAATCAGAGGGAACATCTTCTCTCCCATCTCTTTGCACCCTACCTTCATCATTGTGTTACCATGGCAATATTCGCAGACCTTCCTTTCTGTAATTAGTGCGTCACTGGATATTATTTCGGTTCAAACGTCATGTCTTACGTAACTTGAAGTGTAATATAGGTAATTTGCTGATAATTATCATCGTAGTAACATCAGACATTGCGGAACTATTGAATTGTTTTCCATTCGCAGAAACTGTATATAATTAGGTTGCAAGGGAACGTCATACATTTCGTATAGGATCAAAATAATACAAAATATTTCAATGGTGTATCTAGCATAAGGTGAAACCGCCACCCCCCCCCCCCCCCATGGGGGGCCCATGGGGAAAATTCGGTTTCATGTCGTTTTTCCGAAGGTTCATTATTCCGATGCATTATTCGTTACTCCGAAGGTTCGTATTTCGGAAGGTTTGTTTACTCCGAAGATTCGTTTTTCCGAAGGTTCATAATTCTGAAGGTTCGTAATTCCAAAGATGAAATAGTGTTCAAAATTCCGAAAATGAAATAGGGTTCGTAATTCCGAAGGTTAGTAATTCTGAACTTATAATAGCTAGAACCCTACATCTACTTTCGGAATTCCGAATCTTTGGAATAATGAGCCCTATTTCATATTCGGAATTACGAACCCTATTTCACATTTGGGAATTATGAACCTTCAGATAACTGACGAACCTTCGGAATTATGAACCTTCAGAGTAATGCAACAAATGTTCGGAATTATGAACTCTTTTTCATTTTTGGAATTATGAACCCCCTGGTTCGGGAAATTTTTGTTTCGGAATTATGAACGTTCGGAAATAGAAAAGTTCGGAAAAACGAACCTTCGGAAAAACGAGTGCCCCCCGAAAAATAAACATACAGGTCAGGATGCTAAGATACCTCCTTCCCGCTCTATTGAGATTCACCCCGTTTTTTGTTTTTTTTTAATTATTTTTTATTTGTATTTATTTTTTTTAAAGTTTAGAATGCACCACTGGAATTGCCTTTGCCTACACGGTTATATTTCAATTAAGTTTATTTATATTTGCAATATATGCAAACCCTCTATTTCCCTTGCAGTTATTGATTTGACGTTGTCGACGGATTCATCTGTTATTTCTGAGAATGATCACACCCGTTAATACCCCCAGTCACACTAAAAGAGACCCACGACAGACCGAACAAAAAAAATTACATTACCTCCAATCAATCCCATGGCCAAGAATCGGTCGGTTTAGAGTCGGTGTGGAGTCGGTCAGGCGGTGTGACTACGTTATGACGAGATAATTGTCCAAAACGAATGCAGAGTATGTTTAAGATTACTGTTTAAAATACATTAAATGCTTACTTCTTGTCCAGTTAAACGAAACTTATCATATTTGTGTTTTGTTGTTGTTGTGATGTTTATTCGTTTGTTTGTCTGTTTGTATTTTTATGAACACATCAGTATGAATTATTACGTTAACGGAATATCACTCATTTTCAGAATGATCGTATCAGCAGGAGGTCAGTTCCTACACTACATCCATCCTACACAATTTCTCGATTCGCCTGAATGGGAGGCTAGCAGCGTCGGCACAAAGAATAAATTCCAGGTGAGAACATCTGGCTGGCCGCCCTTTTTTTCATGCTAACATTTTCCTAGAATTCTTGCTCTTAGTTTGTCCCATCAATCCCTTTTCTTGACGCACTCTTTTAATCAGGGGCGGCACAGGGGTCACAGTGCCCCCCACTTTTTTCCAAGTGCCCTAAAAGTGTCCTTTTTATTTTGTAAAAAATGGCCCTTTTCTTTCTGATAAGTGCCCCTTTTTCTTTCTCATTAGTGCCCTTTCCCCTTCCAATAAGTGCCCCTTTTTACTCCTGATCTATTGCCCCTTTTCAAATCTGATAATTGCCCCCTCTTTACTTCTGATAAGTGCCTCTTTGTCTCTCCAATATGTGCCCTTTTCTCCTTCTGATAAATAAAATTTGACTTCGGATAGGTGTCCCTTTCTCTTTCTAATAAGTGCCCTTTTCTCGCTCTGATAAGTGCCCCCTCTTTACTTCTGATAAGTGCCCCTTTTACTCTCTAATAAATTATGTGCCCTCTTCTCCTTTGATAAGTTCATTTTTATTGCTGATAAATGCCCCTTTGCCCTTCTAATAAGCGCCCTTTCCTCTTCTAATAAGTGCCCCCTTTCACCTATATTCCTCACTGTTTCTTACAAAAAAGAGCCATATCTTGCTTCAAAGCATCGGTGCGGCTTTATATTATAGAATAAGGTACCCATATTACTACAACTACAGTGTAAGGCAGTGGAGCTGGAAGCAAGAGGAGCACAATGCAAATCCCCACCATGCCCACTCCCCAAGCAAAGAATTGCTCATTCCGCTTGATCGGAATTTGCCCATAATTTACACCAAGACAGTAGGGGCGATATTTTCTGGAAATTTCCCTAATACTCCCTCGCTACACTCGCTCTTATATAATCAAATCAAGCAGATCGCATGCATAAAGTATGTTGGTATCGATGTAACCTTGAAGAAAAATGACAGGGTTCGTGTACGAAGTAAAAGCTCCTTCGACATCCCCCCCAATTGAATTTGCTGTTGTCATTTTCATTATATCACTGAAATAATGCACAACACAAGGACTTCAGCAATAGAAAAAAAAATTCTGAACATTTTTGCACGCTCGCTTCGCTCGCTCGCACATGAATAATTATACCATTACACACAACTGCAAATTGAGGAAGCTGAAGCAGTGCCCAGAACCACAATGAAAATGAAGAAGATGATGCTTAATTATATATCAATTAGACTGTAGGGTAATATCGATGTCACAGAATAGTCCCCTTTTCGCTTTATGTTCACCCCTTGTAGGTGCCCCTTTAAAAAGGTTCCCTTTCTTGCTGGTGCCTCCCCACTCTGAAAGACGCGCGCCGCCCCTGCTTTTGATCTTTAACTCTATTTTTGGCCTCTATTTGCCTGTCCCCTATCTTGTATACTCCATCGCTATTATTGTGTTTTCCTCTACACATTCGCCTAAGCAATCTTTATGTTCTCTGCACCGCTTTCACTCTCTCTCTCCCTCTCGCCCTGTTCCATGTATATATATCATTTCACTCTTATCTATACCCGACTCTGTCTCTCTCTGTATTTCTCTTTCTCTCTCCTCTCTCTCTGTCTCGTCCCACTCACACATGTTCTCTTTCTGTTCCCCGTTGTCTCTCTCTCTCTCTCTCTCTCTCTCTCTCCATCTTTCTGTCTGTCTAACTCTGTAACTCAGCTCCTTACTCTACCTCCCACCTCTCTCTCCCTCTCTGAGCCACCCTCATCCCCCTCCATTTCTCTCTCCAACGATATTCTTTTTACTCTTATGTGCAAGAACAGTGGCGAGGGTAACTGTCATCTCATCAGACAAACCGCACCTAAAACCCCCTTCTTTTTTCTTCGCCAGCCTGAAGATAATCGTCAAAGCTTAGTTATATCGACATGTGGTTTTTACCAGTCTTTCAAATTTCCTGCTAAACCGCCACCATTAAACGTATACTCGTTTAGGATATGTTGGCAACTTAATCCTCACTCCTAAGCGACTGGTCGTAGCCAGTACGTGGGCTGCTTTAAAGCAGTTTTATTCATATTGCCAACAATCACACCTATATACTCGTTTCTATCCTTTGATCCCTTTTTTATCCGATGAAATGTCGTTTTTCCGAAAGTTCATGATTTCGAAGGTTCATAATTCCGAAAATGTAATAGAACCCTACGTCATTTTTCCGGAATTACAAAGTAACCTTCGGAATTATGAACCCTTTTTCATTTTCAGAAATCGCACCCTATTTCATTTTTAGAATTAAAATCACTATTTCATTTTCGGAATATGAACCCTTTTTTATTTTCAGAAATCGCACCCTATTTCATTTTTTTTTTAGAATTACAATCCCTATTTCATTTTCGGAATTTTGAACCCTTTTTCATTTTCATAAATCGCACCCGATTTCATTTTTCAAGAATTACAATCCCTATTTCATTTTTGGAATTATGAACCTTCGTAGTTATCCAACAAAATGTTCGGAATTTAATGAACCCCATCCCATTCGGAATTATGAACCTCCTGGTATGGGAATTTTGTGTTTCGGAATTATAAACCTTCGGAATTACGAACCTTCGTAAAACGAGCATCCCCCTTTAATACGACCTCTTTCTATTGCAGATGTTAGTATAAAATAATAACTGCAGTGTAATCTTTCGGCAGGTAAAAAAGAAATGGAGAAGGCATTTTAATGGCTGGGATACGGTTGTCAGCCCATTTGTACACATATTATGTGGACGCGTATTCCCATTTTGCCGCCAGACAGAAGCTAATATAATCTGTCTATCCATCTGTTTGTATACAAATTATATTTGGCTAAATTGATATCTGTATGCAAATCATTTGCATATTCATATTTTACTATATATCTGTTCATCCATGACATGTCAGTCATACAAATCATTAGTTGTCCGTGAAGAATGAAATGAAGTGAAGAATGAAGTTTCTGTTCTTCATTTCTTATTACTTGTCAAGAAAGTGTTACACATATGTTACCGCGATGTTTAATATTATTTCATGTGTAATAATAATAATAATAATACTTGGATTTATATAGCGGCTTTTCCATAGGATACAAGTTGCTTGTCAATTAGTCTATTTAACAGAGTTGTACAGGTAAGTTTTCAGGTGTTTTTTGAAGATGTCTGGTGAAGCACTGTTTCTTAGAAATGATGGGAGATTGTTCCAGAGACGAGGGGCTAGGAACATGATATTTTTTTCTCACACTATGATGTCAACTTTCGAATCAGTCATAATTACACGATCTATTGTCGTCCCTTTCTGTTCTCTAGTCTAGTCACTGTCGCAATCCTAACTTTGTCTTCTATTTCCTTTTCATCCGCTCCCCGTTATATATCTGTCTCTGACACACCATTTCCTTTTCTAACCTCCAAATTTCTCTGATCCCGCCCACTTTATCACTCGCATCAGTCCTCCTCACCCCATCCTCTTCTACTAATTTAATGTTCTTTTCCCTCGTTGTTTTTTCTTCTTTAATTTCTATCGCACCTTCTCTTATATATCTTATTTTTACCATTCTTATTTCTACCTGATTAACACCCTCCTCCTTATCACTACATGTTAAATCTTCTATCCGCTCCTCAATCGCTCTCTAACGGATTGATACCACCGTCACCATCAACATCCTCCTCCTCATCAGACTTATCCTCCTCCTCCCATCCAGGTCACGATCACGGCCGACGTCGACTGCCGTTACATCCAGTGGCGACGTCGCAAGCTCGAGAACTTCCTCCGCCGCGAGCCGTTCCTCCGCGCCGTGTTCGAGACGACCATCGGCAAGGATATCACAAAGAAGTTGTACGGCATCGATGAACCGATGGAGCCGCCTATCCAGCCACGGATCGACAAGGACGCCGTGGACGCCGGCGAGAACGAAGGTGTGGTTTCTTCCTCTTTTTCCCCTTTTTTAAAAGTTTGAATTCTTAGAAATTATATTAGGTTTTCATTTTCAATTCGGCTCATGGCGCGTCAGGGTATTGTCTCTGTAAATCTTCCTGATTTGAATTTGAATTCTCAGTCACTTTTCCAAACTTTGTACATGGTTTTTGTTTTTGCTGTTTCGTTTGTTTGTTTGTTTGTTGTTGTTTTTTTGAGGGAGGAGGGGTTATTGTTTGTTTTGTTTCTTTCCTTTGATTCTGTCAAAATATATGTAAATATATCTTTATTTGTATCCCTTTTCTTCGACTCGTACCCCTTTCTGCACACCCCTATCCCCTTCTGTCTCTCTTTGTCTCTCATATCATACACACAAACCCACGCACACAGACACACCTTTTTCATTCTCTCTTCCTCTATCTCTCCCTATCTCTGTATACATGTTTTCTGTTTGTTTTCATTTCCTACCCCGTCTCCCCCCCCCCCCCTTCTCGATCCATCCCACCTCTCACTATCGTCTATAAGCTTAGAAAGGCAAGGTGTATTTTGGGTGAAGAAATCGTCTAGACACCTGATGGATGTAATGAATTGATTGTGAGGTTGGCAAATTGAATCGGAACGAACAGATGCAACGCAAATAGTGTGCTCTAAAATCGTACAGGCACTCACGCAATTATGCGACGATCTTACGTGTATAAGCTTACAAATTAGATTGATCGTGACTTAAGGCAGAATAGAAAATCGAGTTTGGATTGAAACAAATGAAGACGGAAACAAATTTAGTGGCAGTGGGGTAAACTACGTGGGGATGGAGGCACGTACCCCCCCCCCCTCCCTATTGGTACGATGAAAGGTGTTTGGGGGGGGGGGGGGGGGGAGGAAGAGGGGGAAGGGAGAAAATAAGATGATTCAACAACACCCTAAACTCCTAACCAATGGCCTTTTTAATTTCATCCACAGAGTAGGACCGGTACCCCCATAATGCCAGTGCCCCCTCAATGTTTGGACTGGTTGGGGGGGGGGGGGGGGTGCACTCATTCTATAACGTCAGCAAATGGCGTCTCGTTTGAGCCGGGCTCTAACTTTTGAGAAAACATCTCAATGCCTGAAAGCGTTACCGCTACATTCCTTTTTACACTGTTCGGTGTTATCAAAGTCTTGTAAGAGGTATAAGAGAGTTTAGAAGACAAAGTCATGTTTTAGTTTGTTCTATAGTGTGCTTTTGACATATTAATGTTCTTAAATCAATTAGAATTCGTTTCTTCTTTTCCTTTCCCAGTTGCCCAAACCTCCGGTGTCGAGACATCCCTCGATCCCGCCGACACCGACTCTCAAGAACTCCTGAGCCACAAATGGGAGCGTGTGATCTCAGAAGATGACGACTCCAGCACCCATCAGCACCCCGGCGGCCAGCCCAGCGGTGGTGCTGGACTAGGCGGCGGCGGTGGACCGGGCGGACCGCTTCAGGGAAGGCTTAGCATCCCGGCGAGTCACGACGGCACCAGTTCGGACGTCAGCGTCAAGTCGGCGCGGTCCATCGTCGACATTCGGGCTAGTATAGCGTCGGGGAGAGGGGCAGCCGACTTCGGGTCACGACGTTCGCGGTTGGGCAGCTCGCCCGATGCGCAATCGGGCAACGACGGGTCGTGGTGGCCTTTCTTTTAAGAGTGAACTCTCGTAGGTGATTTACATGTATAACTCTCGCGCTAGACATATGCCATGGGCATATCTAGCATTTGGGCGAAGCCGGCATATCACCACCCAATCCGAAGGTTAACTGGCCAAGGAAAATAAAACAATAGATCTTGTAAATGGGTGTACATCATGCAGGGACAGCCTAGATACGTGTCATGCTTCCCATCTAATGAGGGAGGATTTCGCTCCCATTGCTCCTCCCCCCCCCCCCCCCCCTCAAGATTACCAAGATTAATCTTGGTGTAGGACAACACCCCATAGACTACCACCTTTGGACAACTATCTCCTCCCCCGGACAAGTACAAAAATTATCCCCAAACAATGATCCCTTGAATGTTACACCTACTGCTAGTACAAGGTATTAATCCGAGGTTAATTGTCCTAGGAGGGAAATGTCCCAGGTAATCTACTGGGGTAATGAACCAGAGATAGTAAGGGGGGGGGCAGGTATTTTCCTGATACAATTATTTTGCAAACAGACTTTAAAAAAAATTTACTATCATTTGTGTGACTTTATGGAAGTTTGCAGTGTTGCTTTCGAGCAAGTTCAGTATTAAATCGTTTAACACGAATGAAAGCCTGTGTTTTCTCTCATACTGCACATTATATTTCTTTAAAATAAAAACCTATTTCATACAACTGGCCTAGGTACTCACCAAAAGGTATTGTTTTTTTGTCTGGTCACATGCGACAGAAAAAACGGCACCTGATATCTAAGCCTATAGTACTCTGCGATTTAAAGACAAAAATTCAACATTTGCAATACTTTTGCAGCAAACATTAATGTAGTTCCCTAAATTATCTAATTACTTTTAATTAAAGTTTGAATAGAAAATCATTATTTTGAGGTGCTGAATGTATGAAAATGATCATTGTTCCTGGGTGAATCAATGCACAAGTTATTAGTGTACTGGTATCCTCTAACAGTTTGGTTTCATCACTTAAATTCCTTAGTTTATTTGTGATTGAACGAAACAATTATTGCATCAAAAAGTAGGACTAGATATTGCATAATAGCCTTAGGTATAGAATATGTAGACTATTGTAGTTAATCTGCATAATAAGCTATTGTACTGAGGATAGTTCGATGTTATTTATGATTTAAAAAAACACCCAAGAACTTGACTGTTGATGTTTTTATCATAAATGTATATTCTTTTATAATTACGTTCAGTATTTAAAAAAAAAACACGATTGTTTTGGTGCTGCAGTGCTATATGTACAGTGTATATAACCTTTTGCACTTAATTAATGATTATAATGTAGTTCATTTTAAATTTGGCAATTATATAGCCTACATTTGCCTTTTTGGTGCAAATATTATTATAATAACAGTCATTATCTTCCAATTAAAGGATCTAGGTTGTAGTCAATTATACAGCTGGGCCCAAAAGTGTACATACATCTGGTAGAATAACAATATACATTTTAACAACATCACTCGTTCCTGAAAACTTTTCTCCTCAGGAATAGACAAGTTTGATTTCTGCTTTATATGCATAAAGTAAAATCACTCTGAGTCCTATATTTGACTCCTAACAGGAATGAGTTAAGTTGTGAAAATGCGAGGTAAAAACTGTTTTTCTTCCAGTTGTGTGGGAACTGTTTGGCCAAACTGTATCTGTACTCTATGGTGATTTAGGCACTGTCCGTATGTAAGTGGCAGTGTCATTGGCTGGAAAATATAGGATATAGTCTTCTTTAATACACAACTTCTCTGTGGGTCTCTGTTACATATGTAACAAAATCATCGGAAGGATTATGTTCGATAGTCGGGTATTGCCATGGAATTTTCATGTTATACATTAAAGGGCAATCCAACCTTGGTAATAACATGATTTGTGTGAAAGCAGAAAAATAAGAAAAACAGGATGGTGAAAGTTTGAAAGAAATCGGACAAGAACTAAGAAAGCTATGGGTGTTTGAAAAATGAGATCACTACATCTATGCAAATCTTAAATTGGCAGTTTGGTGAGTCAATTATGACATTTTTGTGGACAACTCCCCCATTCGTCATACACAAAAATATCATTAATTTGCGGTTTTCTTTGAGGCGGTTTTACCCTCAGGGCAGTACTCAAAATATATTGGAGATAGCATATTGTTATAGGTCCTCATGAACGAAAAGATCCTACGGAGTAATGCATTTTGGAAAAAAGTGACATTTTAGTCATTTTGTGTGTTAGAGCGAATGGGGGAGTTGTCCACAGCTACATCACAAAGACCTTACCTATTCGGCCAATTTGAAATTCCCATATGCATAGTGATTACAACTTTCAAAAATTCATAACTTTCTTATTGCTTGTCCGATTTCGTTCAAACTTTCACCAATCTGCTTCTCTGATTTTTCCTCTTTCTTTCAAAGCAACTTGCTCTTAAGGTTGGATTTCCCTTTAATGTACGGTAGTAAATAAATCTAGCAAACAAACTTTTCATCATTGTAAAATAGGTTTACCTGCATGAAACATCTCCAAAGAAATTTGATATTCTAACGGCTCAAATATATATGTTAATTTCAAACCAAAGCTGTAGCCTCAGAATTATTAAAGTTTGATTTGCTAAAACATACTTATACCATATTTATCACATATGTATCACCAAGTGCCTGAATTTTAGTTAAAATGCAGTTTACACGTTTTGTATTTCTTTGCATTGCTTATTTTTATCTGAAGCATTTACAACCCTAAGAAAACATTCTCCTCAATTATTGGGAGGGTAAAGTACTGCAAACAATGGTCTGTGTAGAACATGAGGAATCATTCTATAGTGTAAATGCCAATGATGGAAATCTAATAACACACACACACTGTTGTGTTCTGAATAAAGCATAACTTGATTCTCTATACTTTCATTAGAATTTGTGTGAATGATAAACATGATTTTCGTGTATACAGTACTTGCAAAGAATACCTGTATCCACTCTTGTGTGTCTATGGGTTTATTGTTATGACTTATCGTCTTCATTTTTTTCAAACACAACCACATTAAATGTAATAGCTCCCACTCCTTTTTCTCTAGTTCTCTCTCTCTCTGTCTCTCTTTCTTTCTCTCTCTCTTACCCATTTTATCATCTCCCCCAAACAATCCTCTCGCACCTCTTTCCTGCCTCTACCTCTGCCCTCTTTCAGCTCACACCATTTTACCACCTCACCCCCCCCCGTCTCTCTCTCTCTCTCTCTCCTCCCTCCCTCCTCTTTCTTCCTCCCCCTCCTCCTCTTCTCACTCCCTCCTGTTTCTCCCTCCCTCCCTCCTGTTTCTTCCTCCCTCCCCTCCTGTTTCTCCCTCCCTCCCTCCTCTTTCTCCCTTCCTCCTCCTTCTCCCTCCCTCCCCTCTCTCCTCCTCTTTCTCCCTCCCTCCCTCTCTCTCCCTCTTCTTCTCGCCCTCCCTCCCTCCTCTTTCTCCCTCCCTCCCTCCCTCTCTCTCACTCCCCTCTCCCTCTTCTTTCTCCCTCCCTCCCTCTTCTTTCTCCCTCTCTCCCTCCTCTCTCTCCCTCCTCTCTCTCCCTCCCTCCCTCCCTCCTCTTTCTCCCTCCCTCCCTCCTCTTTCTCTCCCCTCCCTCCTCTTTCTCCCTCCCTCCCTCTTCTTTCTCCCTCCCTCCCTCCTCTCTCCTCCCTCCTCCTCTCTCTCCTCCCTCCTCTTTCTCCCTCCCTCCTCTCTCTCCCTCCTCTTTCTCCTCCCTCCCTCCCTCCTCTTTCTCCCTCCCTCCCTCCTCTTTCTCCCTCCCTCCCTCCCTCTTCTTTCTCCCTCCCTCCCTCCTCTCCCTCTCCCTCCTTCCTCTCTCTCCTCCCTCCTCTTTCTCCCTCCCTCCCTCCCTCTTCTTTCTCCCTCCCTCCCTCCTCTCCCTCCCTTCCTCTCTCTCCCTCCCTCCTCTTTCTCCCTCCCTCCCTCCTCTTTCTCCCTCCCTCCCTCCCTCTTCTTCTCCCTCCCTCCCTCCTCTCCCTCCCTCCCTCCTTCCTCTCTCTCCCTCCCTCCTCTTTCTCCCTCCCTCCCTCCTCTTTCTCCCTCCCTCCCTCCCTCTTTCTTTCTCCCTCCCTCCCTCCTCTCCCTCCCTCCCTCCCTCCTCTCTCTCCCTCCCTCTTCTTTCTCCCTCCCTCCCTCCTCTCCCTCCCTCCCTCCCTCCTCTCCCTCCCTCCCTCCTTCCTCTCTCTCTCCTCCCTCTTCTTTCTCCCTCCCTCCCTCCTCTTTCTCCCTCCCTCCTCTCTCTCCCTCCCTCCCTCCTCTTTCTCCCTTCCTCCTCTTTCTCCCTATCTAACTCCCTCTCTCTGTGTAATCATTGCAAGCATAAGATGAACTACATTGACTACTTTGTGCATGTGTTACATTTTTATAAAATATCAATTTGACTGAGAGCAAAAACATAAAATTACCATTCAAAATGATGATACTATATATCATATATTTCAAACCTTAAAGATACAAGTTACTCTTCACTAGTCTTCAGCATTTTTTAGTAAAAACTCCAAATGATAAATTTTCCACCTATTTATCTCAAACTACTGGGAACATATAACAGAAGGCATTTCACCAGTGGCGCAAATCCATTTTGAAATTCGGGGGGGGGGGGGGGGGGGGGGGGGGACATTCGCCTCCAAAATTCCAAGACAAGCAAAAAAAAAAAAAAAAAAAAAAAAGGTTATTCAAAAAGGTGGGGGGGGGGGGGGGGGGGACATTCGCCTCCAAAATTCTCTGACAAGCAAAAAAAAAAGTTATTCAAAAATGTGGGGGGGGGGGGACATGGCCCCCTGTCCCCCTGTCCCCCCCCCCCCCCCCCCCCCCCGGATTTGCACTCATGCATTTCACCATTTTCTGAGTAAATTCTTTATGAAAAGGTCAAACTGACACAAATTTCATTTTTATACCATGTATTTGTTTTTATTGCCTTTTTAGATGTTCTCAAACATTTTGGAAAGGTGTCTGATCAAAGCTGCCTCCTTACTGATTGTAATTTTTTGTTTTAAATAATTCATTCTTAAATTGTGGTCATTGATCCTAATTAGCATTTATTTCTTTGACACGATTCCTGCCTGCAGGATTAAACAATTTATTGATCCATAACTGATATGAGTATACAAAGTCTACTCAAACTAAGGGAAATTAAATCATAAATAGAAATCTCAATGTTTGAAAATACATGTACATGTATACTGATTCATAAAATTTCATTTCATTTCATATAAAACTGTTTTCATAAGCTCCTGAGAATTTGACAGCTATCCCCTCCACTGCAAGAACAAAACAGCAATGTACCATGAACAAGACTTTCTCTTTAAAATGCTCTCATATTTCAAACATAACCAGAAAGTCAATCCCTTGGGCAGCCTTGCACCAAACTTTTTCTTCCACTTGTTTGTGTAGTCCAACATGCTAATAATGGTGTGTGATTATTTTCATTACTTGTGAAAGCTCCTTGATAGCTACTTGTCAGAGCTCCTCCTATCTATAAAGTAATGCAAAGTGTTGGGTGTAAATATACAGATCCTTTATTTTCTCATTTTTAGGTGTACCTCTGAAGGTCTCCATCATCTCCAAAAAGAATCCTCAGGAATGCCTGCATCTTCAAGATATCAAATTTCATTAATGAACTTTCAAGAGGAAAACTGTGATCTTTAAAGGGTGGTTCACATATGACACGGTCTACCAGACCACCTTACAGCAGCATTATTTTTGATACATGTAAATGACAGGCAAGTGGGGATGAGAAAAAGTAGCTGCGCACAACAAAGGTCCTACATGTACTCACTTTGTCTGCACTTCATAAGAAACAGAAATGTGAAGTGCACTACACTTGTATTATAAATGTCATGCATGAACAAGCCTTTATGCTTTGTTTGTGGTTTCATTGGGCATAAAATACCTTCCATTGGATTGAAATAAACTTCAACATGTACATGTTTAAGGAAGAAAATTTTACCACTTCAATAAGCCAGTTCTTAATAGTACATGGTACAAATGACCCTGAGATGACCCTGAGATGACCCTGAGATGACCCCATTTTGAATGCGCACGAGCATCTGTTTTGGTGGATGCGCTACTTGTGTAACAAGTAAAGTCATACTGATGCGCGAATCGCTGTGGGTACAAAAAAAACCAACAACAGTGCATAAAGGTCAATTGTACACGGTACCAATGACCTTTATCTGCACATTAAATTGCGAACTGGCTTATTCTCAGGTGGGATTGCTGCTCATGGCATGGAAGGGGTTAATCATGGTAGATGCAAATTCCAAGGGAGTCCATATCCTCACAACATGGACGAGGACATGGACCATGCTTGTACTAGATTCAGATTCTGAAACAGGGAACACAGTTAAAAGAAAGCTCAGAGAGAATTGTCAAAGTACCTGTGGCAAAGAGAACTGTCTGCTCATGGAAAGTCCAATCGTTCATATCCTGATGGCACAGATAATAATTCTGGATAACTGTCCTGAAGTCTGACAATGAAAATACAGATGGAGCTTGAAGAGCATTGTCAAAGTACACTGTACCTATACCTTGTTTTGGAAGTCTCTTCTCGAGTCTGATGCTGTGAAAGCAGAAAGTACTACAAGAGCATGGTCAGAGCAGCTTTGGTAAGGACAACTGTCCTGATCAAGGGAAGGGCTCTGGTTCATATCCTCACCGCATGGACCATGTTCTGGAGGGCTGTCCTAGAGTCAGACGCTGGGAATGCTGAAAGAGCGTGGAGAGCATTGTCTGAGTAGCTGAGACAAAGACTCTTGGCTTTATCAAGGGCAGGGCTCTGGCGGATCTTGAGCATCAGCTGTTAAAAGAAAGGAGATTGAATCATTCCTTTAAAAATATGGATCATTAGCATGCTGTTTTTATGATTTCTCCTCTTCTAAAATGGAATCCATTAAATTTTGAGTTATGGAACATTTAATGAATGGTAAACTAACAACCCTAATTCAACAACTAGAACAACTAGGAAGAAAATTGATTTTTAATGTTTGGTTTCTTAACATGTTTGCTTTTTTCATGATTTTAAATTTGATAGTTACTGGAGGAATGAAGGATAGAAAGAAAGAGAGATAGAGAGAGATGCAGGGTAACATGTAAAAGTGAGACATAAATAGGGAAGGAAAAGAAATACAGATAGACAAATTAGAAGCAAAAGACATCCTTCTTCAGAAGCTATTAACCCTTTCAAGACAGGAATTATTTAAGGGGTAAATTGATCACATTTTGTTCTTTAAATTGGCAACAATAATATTTTTCTTTTAGTTCTACACGGTTCTAATAAGGTGTAATGTTTTGAAAACAATGTACATCGTTAAAAATTCTGTCGAAAAGTTGAAAGAATTGCCAATTTTGATAAAAATCAGTGATTTTGAACTCTCAATGTGTTGCCAATTTAAGGATTTTAAAACTTATTTTCCTTTTTAAATTTCCTGGAATCAAACGCAATATGGTCATGCAACAAAAATGGACACAGTGTGTGCAGAAATTTTTGCTCTTTCTACTCATGTATCTGGTATATTTTTTAGGGCTCTGAATCAAAAGTTATTGAGCCAAACCACAAAATGTGGTCAATTGTCCTGAAAGGGTTAAAAGTGTATAAGAGTGACAGAAATAAATGATACAACAAATCACAAAGAGATCAGATAGGGAGAGACAAAAACAAAAGAACTTATATTTGAGAATAGAAGACATGAGAAAGAGAAAAGGAACAATAAAAAAAATAAAATGCAAAGAAGGTGAAAGAAATATGAGTGAGAGAAAAAAAAGAGATAAAATTTTTGGAGATAAAGTAAGAAACAAGAAAAATATATTGTTTCATGAAGTTTCCTAACATCCCCCGGATCTTCTCAAGGTCCATTCAGATATGAGGTGAAAAACTGCTAAAAAAACTGCCATTGCATATTCACGATAAAACAGAGAGAGAAAGGAGTATGCGTAGGGGCTATCGTTGCACAGAGCCACATGTATATGTATTTTTCTTTACCTTAAACATAGCCTCTTTTCATTCATTTACATGTTTGGTTTGGCAGTAGTTTACCAGGTCATTTCTAAATGAGGGTTAAGACTCACCTTCTTGATATCTGGTTTACGTGGCGCGTTGGCCTCTGCATTTGACCTTTGACCTTGGCCAGCCTCGAGGTACAGCAATACGGGAGCAGATGTGAGATCGATGTCACTGTGACCTCTGTGTGCTGAGCTGGACACAAATGGCTGCAGCTCTGTATGAAGCTAGAAGAGAGAACAGAGAATCTGTTAAAAGTATAAATGCTATCGAGGCATTTTCACAATTAAAAGGAAATCCTAGGCATTGTCGTCTGAGCACTTTGTACAACATAAATGAATTTAAATTTATATACAGGAGAAGCAGTAAGATTAATAGACGATGTTATATTCCATTCGTCTACATTTCATATAAACGGTTCCTTCTTGGTTATAGACTTTGAAAAAGCATTCGACTCCGTTTTGCAAAATTTAAAATTGAACAAAAACTGTCAAGAAAAATGATATGTAGTTATCAGTTTATTAATGAATACTTTCAAAATCACCATAGGATGTTGAGAACTGGACAGAAGATTTGTGATAAACAAGTCAAATGGTATGCAGGAATATAATCTATTGCAAAGTCATTTGGTAGCAATCAGTCAAACCGGACTGATGATGCCCTTGAAATGGTTAAATGTCAAGCAGCTTTATAGTCCCCCATCGAAAAGTAGCAACTATCAGATAAAGACGTTTATAACCTATGGGTTTAGTCCTAAAATTACTTAAAAGAGGAGATAACATGGTCCTTCATGCAAACATCACTTCACAGGAGTTACGTTAAAATCCACCAAATTGTGTAGACATAGACAAGCCTATCACAACAATAAATCTAAATTACCTGTTGCGCCCATGCAATGTTCATGCCGAAATCATAGGCACTCTCTGTCAAAGCCTGGCTGTGGTTGGTCAGTTCTAATGCCCCTCTGCAGCTGTGGCCAATGAGGGTGCCCGATGAAAGATACACATACCTCTCCCAGTCTGAGAAAGTCAAGTCAGGCTGGATCGTTGAAACAGGGCTCAGGTCGGCATTTCCAAATCCCATGAAGGCAGCCTCTGTCAAATGCCCAATGGCCTTCGAGATGAGTTCGACAACGGTGGTGTTGCGCAGACCTGCAAGCGCCTTGCAAGCGCTGGCCAATAGGAAGTCCCCACTGAGGACGGCCATTTTGTTTCCCAGCTCCATGACGTTGATTGGTCCAGTGGTGGGGTCAAGGTTCAATAGGTTGACAACCCCTCTGTGAACTAGAAAGGCTGTGTGTATCATCTCTGATATCTCTGCCAATGCTCTTTGACTAGAAAGAACAAATTCAGCCGAATCATTATCACTCAACATAATAAAATATTTTCATATTTAGTGAAACAGATATTGAACGAAAGAAAGCTATAATAGTGTTAGCAACTTGAACAGAGATCTGCAGTATAAAACAAATTCTTGTTCATGAGAATTCTTTCTTTGATTTATAAACATATGAAATTTCCTACATGGGTGGGTACAGGTATTAACCTTTAGTGCAACTGAGTTACTCAATGTTTTAACAGAAGGAGGGGGGGGGGGGGGTAGCAAAAAAAAAAAAAAAAAAAAAAAAAATTCCCAAGCGCTCCAAGTCGGTCACAATTTATGGGGTCCAGAATTCTCTGACAAGCGACAAAAAAAAAAAAAAAAAAGGGTCTAAAAGGAGGGAAATTTTATTTTTGGGGGTCAAAAGTTGTCAGGGGGTAAACTAGTGTGTAGACCTGTGAGAAATCAAGATGCAGGAACATGCGACGAATACCCATCACATACACGTTTATCTCTGGGTTACAACAGATACAACATGTAGAAATGTGAAGTGCATTACACTTATGCCATTTCATTTTGCCACAACACTGTTGAAGGCATTTTACCATGCCATGTGTTAATAATAAGGTCTAACCTTGCATAGATTCCCCCAGGAGGTGGTGCTGACTTGCCATCAACGAGGGCCTGCTGATCCTGGGTGTTATCAAGGTGATGGGAGCCCAAGTCGCTGGGGACCTGGTGAGCCAAGGTACTGGCAGCCTTGGATACAAGGAGGATGATCAACCCTCTGGTCTGGAGGCTGTGCTTGCCATCAGTTAGAAAGTTCCTGAAATTACAAAAACAAAACAAAGGGGTTCCACTTTAAACAGTTTTGAATTGATGCCAAAAATCTAACTACATGTATGGGTCCACTCAAAAGGTTTTTCCCTTTATGAAGAGGTTACTTTCAATAACGTTATTGCACTTCCCCTTTTGTACCTTGGGCAATTTCTGACATATCATTCTTGCAAAGGAAGATCTACAGTATACCAGCAAAAGAGATATTTTACCATATGTGACCAGGCACCACACAACTGCCAAAAAGTCACACTGTGTGATTTTCAGTTAGAGCTGTGTTAGAGATGTGTTTTGGGTTGGCATGGTCAAATTTTAGTTTCGGGTATTTCCTGAAAGAGTATATTTTTTTCTAAGTCATCTAAAAATTTGGAGGCACCAAACAATCTAAAAGTGGTCTTTTTTGACAGTTTTTTATTGAACTTTTGTGTGTCTTCTTTGGATTTTGTTGTATTACTGTTCTTTTTTTTATGACCCTGAAAACTTGTCTCATTTTGATCTCCCATAACTTTCAAACAGAGTAAGTTCTTGCATTGATACTTGTGCACTATAATAAACAGGATATGCCGAATTAGTATGGCAAGTTGTAGGACAATCTAATAATCCTTTCATAGAAATTTTCATTGAGTTCTAATCCTCCTTTTGTCACCTTAGCACAACACCTTGCAAGTCAGAGTGCTTCAATAGACTGCTAACTTTAAACCCTTATTTCTCAGAAGTAACATTCTGAGGGACTGTGCATTCTACTCTTTGCACAGAGATTGAGGAACATCCATTGTTAATGAGTTATATATCATTTCAAAGCTGAATGTCCTCTTTCAGAATCAGACCTTAACTAAAAATCATATCAGGCGACTTTTTGGTGGTTTTGTGGTGCCTGGTCACATATTTCACTAGTCAATTATTTCCTTTTTTCTATTAGGAACTACATTTGTGTCATATATAGTCATGGATTGTATTACCGAACAGCATTGTATTACCAAACGTGTACAGTGGCTTTCAAAATGGCTAAAAATGGCTAAAAATGGCTTTCATGTATACGCGTGGGACTACGCATATATTCTCCACACTATTTGACACACAGAACACAGGGCAGAAGATCATAAAATGAGACAAAAAACATAAGTAATATCTTATAACCTGCTCTCTCATCACCCCCAGTCTTCATCCCGTTGGCCCCAAATTGGGGTAGGTTGTGTCTTTTTCCTATAGGTGGCACACGTTCGTAAATACTGTCTGTTTGGAGCCAGAAGGGCGTTAACTCGTATCATTTTACACAGAGTTAACGCCCTTCTGGCTCCAAACAGACGATACAATACCTTTTTCAAGGGACCAAAACGCCGCGTCGTTGGGAAGGGGTTCGCTCAGAAGGGAATATCGTATTAAATCTACGTTGTCTTTTTCAAATTCCACCAACTTCCTTTTCTGTAGGACTTTAAACATTCATTATGTAAGTTTGACAGATATTCGTTTGATATTTTACTTGCTATCGTTGATTTTCTGAAAAGTATTCGGTAATAGGAACCACTACCATACTCTACAGTACATGTTCTTTAAAAACTCTAAAATAATATAGAGGAGAAAACAGTGAAAGTGAGGGAAGGAGGGAGGAAAGAAGACAGTAAAAGAGAGATGACACAAAATTTGAATATTGTCTCACAAAACTTTTCACAAAAGATCATCATGATGGTTCAGTTATGTTGACTATAACAGGATTATTCCCCAACTTACTTGGCTGTTTTGAGCAGAGGATGCTTGGTACCCACAAGCTTCCTCATATGCAAGGCAACGTTGGCCAACTCGTCGCTCAGCAGGCACCGAAGACTCATGAACGATGTGGAGTATCCCACAACCTTCTCGGCTTCCGATATAGCCTTAGCCCACTCTGTAGGCTGTGACGATCCGAAAAGATTCATGAAGTCTCTGTTCGGTACATACAGCAAATCTTCACCACCAAGTAACGAGGACTTACTTGTTGACATCGTCCCTAAAACGTTCTTTGGTCCAGTTTGTCCATTTAGTCCTGGCCCCACCCTATCACTAAAATCTCTGGTGAGCAAAGTCTTTGGTGGTATAGCATTAGGTAATGTTGCAATGGCTCCATGACATGATGTTGAAAGTATGCTAGAGTTCCCTGATGGTCTTCTACTGCCCAAATTTTGTGTTCTATGAAAATCTGAGCAAGTGGAGCAGTGTTCCCTCCCAAGTAGAGACAGGTGAGACCTAAGGAGTTGATGTCTAAGAAGGCAAAGCCGTTGAAAGGATGTCAAGTTCATGATGTCAATCAGCTTACAAGTATCTACAGGAAAATCCCTGAGAAAACAAAACAACAAAAAGTATACATTTAATTTTTCGAAATGATGAGAAGTCAAATATACCACATTACCACTGCGCTGATAAGGCAGAGATTTAAAAATAAACAGAAAAATATTAAACAAAAAAGTATGAAAAACAAGTATGAAGAAAAAAAATGTAATTCTCATTAACATGTAGTCTAATACAAATTATAGAACTGTTAGAGCTACTTTATCCATAGAAAATTCCCCCAAACTCTAGACTTTATAATCTCGAGTTGAGGGGGATTTGCATAATTAACTATTTGTAAGTGGTCATAACTTATAAGATGTAAAGGGCAATCCAACCTTTGTAAGAAGTTCATGTGTATGAAAGGAGTAAAATATTAAATTGTCGTTTATGAGTGTGAGATATATGCATAATTAAATTTAGCATGCCACATCAGAACAGCTCAGCATTGCACTGCCTTGCACTCTGTTCATCTAATACATGTACAGCACATTCCATGCCGATCTCGCCACCTTTGTAATTAATCGCAAAGCGAAAGTTACACTTGAGAGGTAATTAAATCCACATTGTTGCCACCATACAATTTTTCATGTTTCTCATGATCCGATCGTTGAAATGATCGGATGGGTTGGAAGAGGAAGATTTTAGCAAACTCTGAGTCTGACTCTGAGACATTGTCCGAGGGTGGTTGAGGAAACCACTTGGTAGCACGCAAAAATAAAGTTCAGTGTCTATGTACAGGGAATGAGAAAACCAATGGCAATGTGTGTAATTTATTGCAATGCCAATGAAGGCTGAGACCGAGTGAACTGGTGAAGCGCTTCTGTGCGCAGTGAATGGTCGTTTCCTTAACTGCTCAAGGTTTATCGTACGTGGAATTGTTAATGTTGCAAAATTTGGAGATATTAACACTGATCATTTGCAGAGTTGGATTCCCAAGATTTACGTTTCTCCAGCCCAACCCAGGTCAAACTACTCATGCAGCCGGTACCGGGCCAGAGCGGGCGCGGGGGAGGCTTGGCGAGGTGGACGGCCAATGAATGCCATGCATCGTGCAGGCACGGGAATGTGCACGTTTGGTGGGCTGGAATTCGGGCATGCAATTACATGACATTTACCATCTTTTAATCAGACTTTCGAAGAGAAAGCACTTTCATCTAATTTGATAACGGCCTAATCGTGAAATCTGTCATCTCTCTTCCCGCGTGTGCGCTCGCATTGTGTACAGTCTATGAGAGTGGAATGCTGTCACCAGCACTGACGAAATAAACGGTAGTGAATGGACCGGTGATTTCACGATAATGCCTTGATAACATTAATCTTCAGTGAAATAATAGAAACATATCGTACTTACCACACGAATTTCAATTTAGTAGATACTTCGACACAAAAAGTGATGATTGTAACTTAGTTCGCTCGCCTCGACCGACGTGAATGAACGATTACGCAATCATGAGTATATTTCATGGTGTCCTCAAAAGATAAGAAAAAAATGAAATTTCAATAATGCATTTGCAATATGGACCTACTACGCGTAGTAGGTCCATGTTTGTACTATTTGTTGTAGGTTCAGTACTGTGTACGGACACTATGATATTTCTTTCGAATACTAAGCTAGGTGAACAGAGCTTCAATTTCTTAATTAACCCCTCAAAAGAGCATGTTTATTCCCTTACAATCATGCCCTATTTGTGATTATTTAATCATTGAATATGAATGTGCAGTACAATACGGGGCCAAGTCAAAAGTGAACAAATGTTGCAAAATGCATTGTTAATTGTCAACAGTGAGTACTCCTTTCTCGTTATTGTTTGGAGGATTAATTTGTGTTTTTAGTGATGTTGAGGTGATCATTCATGAATGCGATGATATTTCTTCTTCTAGCCATTCGGAAGGTGAACTTGTGTTTTAATCAACTGATTTAAACACTATAATTCAAAAGTGAAATGTTGCAAAATGCATTGTTATTGTCAACTGTGAATATGCTTCATGGGGCGGGGGGGGGGGGGAATGGATTTTTTTCTCTTAAATGATGTTGAGGTGGTCATTCATGGAAGTGCAGTTTTGTTTTCACCTTTTGTTTGAAAGATGGAATGCGTTTTAATAGTGGGATTATCAATGCGTTTTAGTTTCATACAGATTTGCAGCACATTGCATCTTCCAAACAAAAGAAGAAAACATCATTCAAAATACAATCCATCCTCTGACGAAAGGAGAATTCACTGTTGACAATAACAATGCATTTTGCAACTATTCACTTTTTGACTTGGCTCCGTATTCAGGTGTACTGCACATTCCATACATATTCAGTACAAATGGGGTATCATTGTAAACAGGAATAAACAGGCGTATCAATGATACTAAATTCCGGTATGATGATATAGTGACGAGAGATGTCAACACTCTAAATTGTAAAACTTTTTTGAGGGGTTTATTTCTTACTGTATGAATTCAAAACTAGACTTATTATTCATTTTCTTGCAAAGATTTTTGGACGCCCTCATACATGTAGAAGTAATGAAATACAATGAGCCACGTGATAATACTGTTAAGATGAACTTTCATTATGAAAAGATGATTTTGTCACTCCCAGTCATTTGCTTTTGACTGACTTTCCAGCCCTGATTTCAGGTTAAGTTCCTTGGTCACAACGAATTTGTAAAAGCGAGGTTCCACTGTACATGGAAACAGTTGGTAAAGAATGGACTTTTTGTTCTTGTATAAGTCAAGACTCTTCTTTCTCCTTTCCTCATCTCTCTCGCACACATACTCTCTCCCTCTCATTCCTATATAGGCCCATCTGTCTCGCTCTCTCTTTCTCTATCTTCCTTTCTCTCTCTAAAAGTGAGAAAAAAAAAATAAAACGAAAAAAGGATGACCACAATCTCGGAGATATATACTCTACAGCAAGTAAAAGGTCAAACCAGATTATTAAAATAACTTGACATATCACTATTATACTGACAAGTGCAGTGGAAACTCGGTATAAAGAGCTCTGATATAAGGAGATTCCTGATACAAGGTAATTTCAATGGTCCCAAGGTCCTCGTTAAAGTGAGTTTCCATCGATAAGGTGGGCACTAGTACAGAGAGGGGACATGTGTCCCGCCACCCACCTCTTATTTCTCTATTCGAAAAAGGGATCTACTGATGGGGGGAATCGGAGGAAATTCTATTAAACTTCATTTAGACACGATGCTGAAAACCACCTCACAAGACTTCTTCACAAAAATAGACCTTTTTACAAGTACATCTACATGAATGGCAAGAGGGGTGAAAAAAAGTAGGGGCACACTACATGTACATCTACTACATGCAAGTCCAGAGTCATTAATGACGGCAGCCTGCCAGCTCTTCTCTTTGCTCCAGCTTTCTGATCATGATCTACCATCGAAACGGGTGGAATAGCTGGTCAATACCCTTGTGATTGCTGCCTCAACTTCTCGTAATCGCAAGGGTATTCCGCATGCTTCGAAGCCAGCAAAGAGGAGAGCTAGCAGGCCGCTGTGATTAAAGGCTAGAAAGTCCCCTGAGCATACTCCATTTTCTGTGTCGTAAGATAAAGCATTGTGAATCAACCTACACAGAGGCTTTTGAGGTAGTATAATATTGTGTTACGTACGCATGAGGTTTTAAGATTGAAAGTACACGTATAATGTGGATCTATAGACTTTGTCCAAAATTCACACAAATCTCTTATGAAAAAGAACAAAAACACAACATAATAATTCATTTTAATATTTTTCATTATTTATGTGAAATCCAGTGTCGACTGTCAAGAGTTACAGCATTACAGCATACAAATAGAATATAATCATAACCACATTAATTGTTTTTCAAACACACATTGTACAATCTACATCTATTTGTACATTACAGGGTAATGAAAAAAAAACATCACAGATGTGCATTACACAAATCAAAGAAATTTGGTGATATGATTTTGGGGGCTTACCTATATTTATACATTTTAGACACACCAGTTGCTCACTAAATCTTTTTTTTTTCTTTCTCAGAAATGGAAAAAAAAAGAGGAACATTTTAATCATTCTCCCAGTCTCTATATAAAGAACAATTTCAGCTTGAAGGGCTGGTCAGACATGAATGATAAGGATAAACTCTGTGCATTTATAATGTAACAATAACAGTAACAATAAAAGTGAACCCCACCTGATTTTTTTTCAACTACAAAATCATTGGGGTTCTGTCATTCAAACACAATGGATACTGCCCGCATGGCTCAGCTGATCTGACGTCACATCACAGGAGAGGAATGATTGTCTCACAAATATTAAGCAAGCCAAGTGATCCAAACGAGAGGATAAAATTGTTGAGATAGGCTCTTGAGCATATATCATTGAGGTGGGATCTACAATAACAATTATCAAACCATTTTCCACATAATCAACAGGGAAGTGATTTGGCAACAATTTATCGTTATTGTTATCATTCTTGTTCAGGTATAACTGACCAGCCCTCAAAAGTGTATTGCTTCTTTACCCTATTGTGTGGGGATCACTGTACATGAAAGAACCACATCTTTCCTAAACAATTCAAGTCGATATCATACACCTAAAAACTTGACAGAAAAGAAATCATACACTGTACTTAAATAGGGGGGTTAAATTGGGGGTCCCGGTATGGCTAACTCGGCACTAGGGCAAAAGACTCGGCATCACGCGGCGATAAGGTTTCAAGAGTTGAAGTGCAAGCTACACACCGGAATACTAAATAGCCATGAATTTCAAGTTTTGTTGAATTTTGCTTCTTAAATTTTCAGTATTGCCTTTTTAGTGACTATTTTACACATCTTTATATCAAATAATCATGAATGTGGGTAATGTGTCGGATTCATTCAGTGCAAAACTTCACGCAAGTCTTAGCGATTGATTCAGCTCTTTTGGATATCTCAGCCTGGGGTTGAGTTGTCCCTAGTGCCGAGTTACCCCGGATCACTCAGTTGGATCTTAGTAGCACATATATAGAGAAATAATTGCATTCATATTTCATGAAATAAACACTTAACTAATTTCAGTTTCTCACTGCTGCCTGGTAAATCTTATTTACGTTATTCTAGGTCAAATGTGCATTTCATTCTAAGTTTCTATCATTCCTTCTTCCACTCTTATGCGATTGGGTAATACACTACTTCTGATGTGCCGTCACTTCCATCATATGTTTCTATTGTTCTTTCTTCCACTATTATGTGAATGGGTAGTATGCTACTTCGGATGTGCCAGGTTGCTTCCCACTTGAGAGTCGTTTGACAGTGATGAAGAAGAGCAGCATGGCCTTAGACTTCGGCCCGAGGCTCAGCACCTGGATATCCTCGTCTGTCAGGAACACACCCTCGCCTGGGTGGGAAAGAAGAGGCCATAAAAATACAGTGTCTTAAATTGTTTTCTTGATTCAATCAGAAACAAGATGATATATATACTGTGCAATATGTGAACTGGCAGACACTTGCTCTAAACCACCAAGAAGGATTGGTGAAAAAAATGTATGCTGATTTAAATTGATGTATTTGATTTATAATATTCAATTCACTTTTTTTTAAAAATGAATAATATCACTAACCCAGCCATCAAGCAGTTGCAAATTCGACAGTGGAACAGATAATCGTGAAAATCAGAGATAGGGGAAAATACTTTTCTTTAATTTTACTACATGTATAAATGTTTAATTTGATTATCATTCTATCATCTCTAAAACATTTCAAGATTTGGGGATTCATGACAGGCACTCTGAAAAGACTGAATAGTGTGAATTACTTTAATGATTAGTCTCTAATCATTACTATACACTCATTACACTGCATTCATATGTAATGGAACTGAAATCATACCACGTTTGTGTTTGATGTTGAGAATGGTATTCATACAGGATACAGTCTCGTTGACAAGGTTTAAAGGAAGAATTCTTTTCATATGAGCAGACTGTTTGGAGAATTCCTCATCTGTCACTATGCTGACGTAGGAGATGCTATTGAAAAGAAAAATAACAAAAACCAAGAAAGGTTAGAATTGTAGAATTGTGTCTTGTATATTTATAATTTCATTTTGAAATTTTTCAACTTTTTGACATTGCCTCATGTCAAAAAGTAACAGACTATTTTGAATTTTAATGTTTAGCTCCATCTGAGGTTTTTGGTATCCTATTCAGGGAAACCCATGAAAATTTCTGATTTTTAGATCCTTAACAGGGATTTTTTTTAGATCTTCCATAGTAATATTGTACACGGCCTATTCGAGGACTGGTTCTTCTTACGACAAAATTTTTAATTAAAAAACTAGTTGAAAAGATTGGAATTTGTAACACTTACTCCAAAGGCTTGGTATCTTTATTGTGAAAGGGTTCTTCCACTTTGACTTCATGGGGGTTTCTGGAATGGAGACTGGCTGAAGGTTTCAGAGGGACGTCATCTATGACTGGCTTTGGAACATTTGCGGGTTTTGTGCCTGGGTCAACGTATCTGAAAATAATTGAAGAAAAAAAAAAAAAAAAATCACATATAAATTCTGTAAGAGGTTACTAACAAAAATCTGGAATCAACAACTCCAATCCTTGCTCACTGTATCCAAACAGAAAGGAAGAAATAATCAGCTTTGCCTGGAAAGAAGGGAAAAAGCATTGGGGACAACAAAGAACTACTTATTTTGGTGTAACAAAGGTAACAAACGTGACTGACCTAGGGTATGACATAGTGAGCTCAGGGGTCTTCGGCATCTCATCGGACATGAACCTGGAGAAATCAAATGACTTGGAGTTCCCAATCTTTCCAGATAGTCCAGGTGGTGTCTCTGGCATGTCGTTGAGAGAAGGCGGAGGTTTCTCGACGCACAGCCGCTGGGGTTCCTCGGGTGTCTGTTTGGGTTCATGCGAGGTCAGGCGAATAGGCTCTTCCATTATGAATGAGGGTTCACAGGATGGGAGGGTGTTGGGAGTCTTGGATGTGATTCTGATTATATTAAGGAAAGGTGGGAATAATACCTATATCCTAAAGGATGCTTAAGGTGCTTTCAAAAGTAAAAAGTATATTTTATCACCCTAGCTATACTGGTATACAACGTGCTACAACCTGAGCTACTAAGGAAGGACTGTAACTCCTTCTATGTCACTAAATTTAAGAACAACTATCATAATAAACTTTCAAGAATCAAATTTGAGGTTTTAATTCTTTGTCTCATTTCAAAATTTTGGCATTAAATAACTTTTGTGGAACAACCTTCACATTGTATACAACTGTTTCTCTTTCAGAAAAAAAGAAGAAGAAAAGAATAGTTATGTTAAAGGCCAAACTTATAGTGGAACAGCTACATTCTTGGGTGAAATTGGCCACCCACTGCACGGAATGACATTAAGGTTACCCAACAAGGTTTTAGATGTATAATGGCACCCTGGCACCTGCTAATGTTGAGCCCTGGGTTAAATATAATGTATAAGACAAGAATGCAGGAATAAAAGAAACTTCAGAAAAGACAAAAACAATCCTCTTACCTGATATTCCACTTAGCTGTCATTTCTGGAGTGGGAGGGGTATCCGTCTGATACCCCAGGGGTAACATCTCAGACATGTGGGGAGGCTTATCTGACCCCAGGGTGAACTCTGGTTGGTTTGGAAGGGGTGCCTGGACAGAGGTGAAGTCCCATCTGGCTGTCAGCTCTGGAGGTTGAGGGGTTCCAAACTGGTCCTCATTCTGAAGTATAAAATAAAGTGCAGCAAATGGTCATACAGAAATATTACAAAGTCCTACTAAAAGATATTTTTAAATTCACATCAAAACCATTCATCAATAAATCCATAATATTTCTTTGGAACACTTGCCACAAAACTATAAGGATGTGTAGACTATTGAAAGGAAGATGTCGCAAAATGATAAAATACTTCCTAAATAACAATAAAACTGCATAAATCATTATGGGATTAAAAGACATTTCGATGAATCTAATACATATCATTTGAATCAACAGGATTTACATTCATATCTAATCAGTACCCGGGGTCAAATTCATAAAACTAGCAAATTATGCTTCAAAGTAATTAATCAAACTCAAGATGATGAAAGCAAATTCTTTCTATTCAAGCAAGCAAATGCTAGCCATTGGGAAGCATTTACTTGCAAGAAGCAAGCTGTTGCTTCCATTTTCTAGCAATTGCTAGGTTTTTGCAAGTTAAATGAATTTAGCCCATTCAGCCACTAAATTAGCTGTCATTACCTCTGCTAGGTGGCTTGGAATGGCATCCAGTACAGATGTAGCGCCCTTCTTGCTTGATGGTGCGTAATGCAGGGACTTCTTTGCTCCATGGGATCTAGTGGAGTCATCGACTGGTGCAGCATGAGAGCGGGGGAGTCCACTTGCGAGGTCTATGTGGGAACAAAAATATGGCAAAGAGGGATCGTTCAGAAATCTGAAGTGTTGAAAGTGAAGACTTCAAACACAAAGCGGATTGCGGAGCACGTTGCAGAACCTGTCAGAAATCACTGATCTTGTTGTTTTTCTTTGACCTACCGATAAACTTGGTGGGTGTCTCATCTGGTAGCTCACTGCCTCCAAACATACCAGGGGTAACAGTGACCCTGGCTGATGGTGTGGTGGTGACCCCTATAGGGGTGAAAGGGCAGGCAGTGGTTTGAGAAGGGGGACACATAGGGGTGTGAGCCATCTCCATTTGCCTAGGAAAAAGAGAAGAGAGGGGCAATACTCAACTTAAGGCATTTGACAAAATTTAAAAAGCTTCATTACACAGGATTTAAAGGGCATTTTATAATATATAGGTCAATATATTTTGGACCCCTTGTCATAAATAGATGAGACGATATGGTGACTTCATGTGTTTTTTTTGTTTTTTTAATCCTGCAGTTCGGAATTGATTTTCAACTTTTTATATTTTGCTCTCGTACAAGGCAGGTTTAAAAACAAAGCACACAATTGCAAAAATGAAAGAAATGATTTAAAGTGTTTCCCCTTAATCCCCTGCCAGTCAAATATCATGCTGGCATTGGAAAGATGGAAAAAAGGAAATATTGAATTCAGTAAATGGGAGTAACAATTACCTATCTATGTACAAATTAGTTTAACACTTTCCAACATAATATGTTAGGGTTTTCATTATGAATACTCAGTTTCAAAAGAAAATATCAAATACACATATTAGGCAACCCCTCAGCGATAATTTCAACCTCTCTGATAACATTTACCCCATTGGATGAGTTTGTGTTTGAAGTACCGTACAGGTGGTCTTATCAATTAGTCTTACAGTTAAAGATAATTTGCCAAGATTTAATACAATAGCAAATTAGACATTCGGATACATTCTGCTATCTGCTATAGATAGAAGAAAATGAATAAACTGTACATTTCAATATATTGGTTTGCTTTAATACATACTTCTTATTGTAAGTGGAATTGAGTGGAGCGCCCTCTTTCATTGCTCCAGGTCCATACTGATTCTGAAACCTGTTCTCGGAGATGTTCTCAAGGAAGTTGGAGCTTAGACCGAAATCTTCCAGTTTAGGAGTGCCTCCAGCCACTGGTAAAACAATATCTGGGTTCTTAGCTGGTGTAGTGGGACTAAAATTTGACAGAAAATTAGTAAAGTTAGATATGTGTAAATGTAGCTCAATATAAGATTCCTTATCTCACTCATGATACATTTTCTTTTCATCAATCAGTGCATAAAAAAAAACAGAGCTGACAGATATTTTTCCTTTCAAAAAATGTATTTAAATCTAATTCCGATTGCTGATGTAAAAATTGAGATGACAGAAATTATATAACAGCCCTGAAAGCTACAGGTCTTTTAAAGGTTAATGAACAGTTTGCGAGAAATAGTTGCTGGGTGAAATAAGTTGTAGGCCAAAATTTGCATCACCAAGTGATTATGAATAAACATAGTGTTTACAGTTTTACTATGGTCTATGTTATAAATGACTTGCCATTCTACCAAGGAGTTATCACACCGCTCTGTAATAATTCCCTGGCTTTATTGATATTTGTATGTGACTTAATGTAGAAATACCATGAATATTATACAAATAATAAAAGGTGTAATAACACATTAATCCCTCTGCGCCACCAAAGTTTTTGACTTACAAACTTTTGTTTCATGGTCAAATTGGGTATGAAATATCTTTCTTTGGATTAAACTTCACAATGAAGTTACCTGTTTCTGTTTCTGGAAGAAAACTGTAGTCATTCTTGGGCCAAACACATTGTTAAAAATGCAAATTCTTGGGACATCATGAAAACACAGAAATTGAGAAAATCTTCAAGTGCGCTTATCTTACTATTTTGATTAAGGGGGAAAAATAAATAAAATCAACTTTTAATGATACCAGGACTAAATGAGTCAACACTTACTGAATTTTAGCAACAGCTTTCGCCTGTGGCTTTTCTGTTGTCTCTTGAGGTTCTTTGTGACTTTGATGTTTGGATTTTGACATCTGCTCCAAGAAGCCCCTGCTCAATCCAAAATCCTCCAGTCTGGGAGTTCCCCCTTTCCATGAAGACCCCAGGCCTGGTTTGTTGGTAGGGGTTGTCGGTCTATCAAGTGCATTCAAAGAATAGATGATAAGAAATGCATTTCACAACAGTTAAATACTGATATCTAAGCTTAAAATAAGATCCATTTTGTGAAAAACTAATATTCCATTGAACCTGGATACCAAACTTTTTCATCCAGTGATGCAGCTCAAGCCTTATGAACTCACAGGATATTCTAAGTTGTGATGCATCTCTTTATTTTTTCTTGGGGGGTGGGGGGGGGGGGGGGCTGAAGGCCTGCATGTACTCTTTCCATTCCTGATCCAAGCTGGCCTTTTAAAAAGTGTTATAAAATTCTTATTTTTAATGAATAACAAGTCAATCCAGGAAAGTATCTACAGAGAAACATATTATTTTAATGAATGGTTCATAGTTTGACATGAGATTTAAATCACTAAGTGATTTTCAAGTCCAAAGTTTGGTATCAATCCGAACAGATAATTTTTCATCATACTGTCAAAATCGAAGCATGAATGTCTTACATATTTTCTTTCATTTCTTCAGCATCAAGCGTTGATGAAGCAAGCTGTTCTCCTTTAGGCTCTTGTGTTTCGGCTGTTACTGTTTCTTTCTTGGTGATATTACTAACTGAAACTGAAAAATAAACATGAGGACAGGATCAAATCATGATGTACATGTACAGGTACATGTAGTCATGAACCCAGTCACAACACATACAAACAAACAAACATACAAACAAACATACAAACAAACAAACACACACATACAAACAAACCGATAAACAACTACAACAACAAAATCATCCAACAATATACAACTTTTGAATATATTCTAGGTTTTGGACAAAAACTTTGGATTTGAGCTGCATGTATGCATTGCAAAAAAATGAATGCAATTTTTGTTTTGCTTGGCATGAATTTCACTCAAAATTTCTTGCAAACATTTTTATGTGACAAAAATATAAACGGAAAATATTCCTGTTAATCTTTTATAGTACTACTGGAGCAGCAGAAGTCCTGCAGAAGTGCCGCAGTAGCGTTCGTGCCGTAGAAGCAAGATGCAATGTTTTAAGTGGACTGTAATCACATGCATTTTCGGCATCGAATGGTGGGTGATTCCTCAACAAACATGGTATTTTCTGAAAATTATTATCCATAACTGTCAAACCCCTCCACGACTGGTGACATTACGGTAAACCTCAATGACATTCCTGCTACTACTACTACTACTACTACTACTACTACATGTACGTAAATCTCAACCCAAGTGCTCATTAATTAAAAATGCATCACTTTATGCACATTTAGGTATCTTAATGACGGCACAGCTTCAGAACCCACTGCCATATAATATATAATATGCATCCCAGGTTTTAATAAGATGTCCAGCAATACCAATTACTCCTTTCCAGCTGTACATGTACCTTTGACTTTAACCGGCTGTGGTCGGTAGCCATACTGCTGTAGATAACCTTCGAGGATGTTGACCTTTGACCTGTATGCATCACACAACTGACTGCAAGATTCCAGAAGTTTGTTGAACTCTGCAGATGAAGGTAAACTGGACTGTGCCTCACCTGCTGCAAGCTGCATTGGCAATGACACATGACAGGGAAAGAAAAGAAATTAAGAAATATTCTTTTTCAACAAATTCAGGTGTGGATGTGGGCTAACTTGGCACTAGGCCAAACTTGGCCTTTTTAAGAGCTGAATTTGAAAGAAAGTATTTGAAATGTTTATCTTATTCCCCCCCATACATTTAGTACATGCGATAGAAAATATGTAGTATTTTGGCATTGTTCATTCTTAGTGGTCCACGACCACTATTGATGTGCAGCATGTGATGGGGAAGTGAGTGTCAGTGTCAGACAAAGTTCCAGAGAATGAGGAACAAAATATTTCCATGAATATAATTATTAGATCTATTAATCAGTAAAAATTATCAAACATATGAATAAATTGACATGATTCTGTTCATCGGGCTGTTGTCACTCAGCCCCGAGCACAATAGTCTCCAACCATGCCGACCGGCGAACAAAGGGAATCGCAAAGGGGAAACATTCTAGCTGCCGTCAATGCAATTTGTCTTAAAATTGTAATTTCTATTAGAAACTGTCAACAGTTTCCTTTTTTTCATTAAAGTGAGGGAAGAATAATCAGAATTAAGTTAGGTGCTAATAACTGGTGACATAGCAACTGTCATCGGGCTTGAAGCGAGAAAAAGGAGAAAAGCTGGCTACAAAATCTCCATAGACTTTGTGTATTTGTTTGCCCCTTTGCGGTGATTGCTATGTGCCATATGTCTCAGATGTCTGATGAACAGAATTCATTGACAAGATCACTGACACTATTATCCACAGAAAATGAAATGCAGCCTGCAGCCTTCTTCTTAAAATTGTGATAAAGCAAACTGGAAATGATTGAAGAATAACGTTAGATGTTTCAAGAAATTCCACAAAACATTGGAAAGATCAATGATAGACCCCGGGCGTTGCGTCGCCGGCCGGAGGTGGAGAGTTTGGATCCGGGCTAACTCAGCACTAGGGTGAATTCGGCCTTGGCGGAAAATTGCAGCCGAGTGAGCTCAGAGACATTGAGCTGAGAGAGTTGAAACTTGAATTGATCGCAAATACTCGAGTTGAATTTCGCATTAATAGTAATACAGTGATTACACATTTCAAAACACTTAGTCCGACCCCGCCCGACCCCGAGAGTTTAATCATTTTAACGTTACAAACAGTAAACATAGACTATACTCTATAGATCTACGAACCTTCACATTGTGAGCGTCGGCCTGCATTCGTCGGAGGACTGGGCGGGCAGAGTCCCCGCTAGCGCGGAGGGCTAGGGGCCTACTCATTCGCTCCTGAGCGAGAGCGCTCTCATTTTGAACGTTCCTTGCAATCCGTCTAAGCTGACCAAAGACGTTTTCTCCGTCCATTCCTATGCCTTCGTAATGGGTAGCTGCTAAGATGCTCTTTATCAGTCGCTGGAAACTTCTAAAACAAGATTTCAGTCTTTCTACTTTAATTCTAGATGATCCAAATCATCAAGCTCCTCTTTCGAGTTTTGTAAATGGCCGCGAAATTTCAAAACACCGCAACTAGCCTTATTTCCAGACGGCTGGGCTCGATGTGTTTTTATTTTCACGAGTCCTGCAATAAGGTGGGCGGGTGGGGTACGGACGTGTTTCTTGACTTTCTTTCATCCTAGTAAAAGTCAAGAGTAAAAAAGAGATGAAAATAGTTCATTTACTTTATATTCTAATTTTGGGTACACCTACAATTTATCAGAAGAAGACACAAGCACACAATACTGAGAGGCGGATCGAAGGAGGACTCGGAGCCTGCATGGGGGGGGGGGGGGGGGGTCAGCCATTTGAACCAAAGTATACATATATATCTGAGTAAAAAAAGTGCATAAACAAGACCATAAAGTAAGGGGATGGGATGGGGATGGGTCCTACTCCTACCATCTTGAAACTTACAAATTCTTATACAATTTGAATTTGAATTTGAATTTGAATTTGAATTTGAATTTGAAATTGAATTTGAATTTGAATTTTGAATTTGAATTTGAATTTGAATTGAATTTGAATTTGAATTTGAATTTGTAAGTTTGTAAGTAGATTCATGATGTCCTTCCAATCTTTTTGTCTCTACATCTTTTTTCTTGTCAGAAAGGGTGTGACGGCCGCCGGTTGCCGAAACAAGCCCCCCCCCCCCCACACACACATCACATGGAGGGGAAGGAGCTCCCTAAGTTTTTTTCCTCCCCCCCCCCCCCCCCCCCCTCTTGAGGGCAACACGTCTCATTTGCACACCTCTTCGTCGATCTCAGTGACCGTCCTTATGAATACAATATGTATATAAGTATTATGCACATAACCCTACTATGGGGGAGGGTCGGGTATAAATTGATCATGTAGAAATATTCTGACTGCATATAAAGCAACATTATACCTTACACTCGCATTTTGGCTCACTCTTATACGGATACACACTTAATGTGAAGAAAAGAGGAAAACTCCAAGTGACAAAGTTTTTTATCTTTCATCATACGTTGCATAATCATGGCTTTTAAGAGAAATGTAATTGAAATAAGCAATTAGCCTATATAATTTTATATGGGCAATATCCCACAATACGACAATTTTCTCTGTAGCTCTCTCTCTCTCCCTCTCTCCTTCAATCGCAACTTCGTTCTCTCCACGAATCTACAAAAATATTAATATGACTAAATAATGTTTAACTTCGTAATAATATACAGGCAGTATCTAAAGAACTTCGAACTATAGTCAAGGATTGTAATTCCGAACAGATTGTATTACCGAACGTGTACAGTTAAGCGCCTAAAATGGGTTTTCATACGTGTGGGATTACGCGTATGAAAACCACACTATTGAAACAAAGGTTGTGTCCAGGCCCATAGGTTTCACACGTTCGGAAATACAGTACCTTTTTCAAGGGACCAAAACGCCGTGTCGTTGGGAAAGGGGTTCACTCGGAAGGGAATATCGTATTAAATCTACGTTGTCTTTTTAAAATTCCATCAACTTCTTTTTCTGTAGGACTTTGAGCATTCATTATGTAAGTTTGACAGATATTCGTTTGATATTTTATCTGCTATCGTTGATTTTCTGAAAAGTGTTCGGACACTGGATCTACTACCATATATATGGAGGGGACCTTGTGCGTGCGCATGCTAACACATTATTTGTGTCTCTCCTTTTATTGTCAATAAAACAAATGTTTTACTTTTGGTTATATTCCTCTATCTCCAAGCGCCACCGTTCGGAGCTTTAAAGTTTTCATAAAATTTAATGTATAATCATGTCTCGACAAATTTTCTTACTGATCAAAGATCAACATTATTCGACATTGTAAAAAAAACAACAACAAACAAACAAACAAACAAACAAACAGACATTCCTGTGTGAGATATAGCCTACATGCATGTACGGTTTTAATTTTCATACACAAATAAAATGTCATATTTTATCTCTGTCTTCATCTACAATACATAACCCTAATACATGAAAAAATACAAAATCATGTATTCCTTGTTAAGGTGCCCCCCCCCCACCGCCCCTAGCGTGTCATCTAACCCCCATGATCTTCAGTCAAGAATTATAAGAATTATTTATTCCAGATTAAGTTGTCTATATAGGTCAGGGCAAATCCTGGGGGGGCAGGGGGACATGTCCCCCCACATTTTTGAAGATAGGCGAATGTCCCCCCCCCCCCCTTTTTGAATAACCGTGTTTTTTGGGGGTTTTTTTTTTGCTTGTCAGAGAATTTTGGAGGCGAATGTCCCCCCCCCCCCCCAATAATTTCAAAATGGATTTGCGCCACTGGGGGGCACGGCCACAAAAATAGACTGGCCTTACCAATTTCTATCCCAATAACGGCCTTGTGGCTTTCGCTTTTCAATCACCATAATTATATGACCGGTGCCCCCCTGAAAACAGTGCCTTTCAACGCAACTCGCTATGAAATATCATAATCCATTCCATAAGCTGTAATAGATTTTTTTAGATTGTTCTCAAAGAGGCCTTGCATCGGCAAGAAGCCATGCAAGAAAGTGCAAACATTAAGGTTGAATCAACTTGTCATTATATTTGCACAGGTTCTTTCATGCTCAGTATAGTTCCGCAGCTGAAGTTCGGGTCATGTTCAAAGGTCGATAACTGGAGACCTACATCTGCAAACGTTTAATCGAGGTACCCTAAAATGCTACCTTATTTGGTGCGAAGTACAATATAGGCATTGCTGTTTGCATAATGCATCGTTTTTGTCCCTGTGACTCAATTTCACCAATGCACATCCAGTTCGGAAAATCGGCAGAGCTCTTTGCAATTATGTATTCTGTCCCTGTGACTACGTTTCACCAATGGATATCAAGTTCATCAAAATCGACAGATTCTTTTCATTATGTATTCTGTCCCTGTGACTTTATCTCACCAATGGATTTACAGCAACCAGGCAAGCTATATACCATGACCAAAAATGGATAGAACAAGTGTAAGTAAACAGCATGGTATACCACTGTGCTTTTTATTTTATTGTAAAACAGAATGATGACAAAAGCAAATCATTTCTTATAAAGGATCTCTAAAGTTTAATATTTATATCAGTCCGAACCCGAGCCTTCAAACCTTCAGCCATCAGACCTGTCAGCCTGTTGATCGCTGAAGATCCAGAAAAAATTTGAGCGTTCACTCATCTGATCATTGGTAAGAATTTTTTGAGTTACTATAAAAATTGACATTTACAGTATAACGTGTATAATATGATAGCGATGGGAAGTAACGAGAATGATCATAGATGCACGGCTTGGCTGACTATATAGGGCCATATAGTGTGCACGTCTTCATTATCATTTTTGTCATATAGGCGTGCGGGAGCAAGCTGACTTCTCTTAGCAAATATAAATTTTATCTAAATTTTGCAAGCATGTTTCATAATTGTTGACACTTATAATTTAATCACTGAAATAACAAAAGAATCACAGACTACAAAGATGTAAAGTTATTGAGAATACCACCTAGCTGCCTGAGTATGAGGCATCGGTTGTCTGAATATTCGTAATTTAAAAATTCTCGGGATATAGGGCTGCTGCAGCAGCCCCCAAGTCTCCGCCTATATGATCTTTGCTTCTTGTTTTACCTGATTGTTAATTAGAAGTTAGTATAAAATAATCTGATAGCCCTTAGTGCTTATGAATGAGGGGGAGGTGATCGTTGGGGCAGCGTCAGTTGCCCCTCTAAAATGTGGAATGAACTTGCGCGATTTGGATCCGCCTATGCTCATGTAGACAACGTGCGACCCGTACCCAATAGCGTTCCTCGTTTCTTTCATTGCATTCGTCATTCACTAAACTCGGTGGGGGGGGGGGGGGGGGGGGGGGGGGGGGGGGGGGGGGGGGGGGGGGGTGAGGAGTCGGTCTTATAAGGTGGATTAAATGCGAGAGAACAAGGGTCGTCGAATATGGGTAGGCTGTGTAAGGGGGTCCAGTCATCCTCCTTTTAAGTTCCCATCCCCATTTCACTCTCTTTTCTTCTCTTTCTCTCTCTCCTCTTTTGTCACCCCTTTTCCTATTCGATTTTGATTTTGTTTTTGTTTTCGTTTATGTTTTGTATGTTTTTATTTGTTTGTCTGTTTTGTTGTTTTGTTGTTTTGTTTTGTCTTTTTTTGGGGGGGGGTGGAGGGTTGGCACGTGCCTCATCCCCCCCCCCCCCCCCGTCGCTATGCCACTGACCTCACTAGCTGCACTACGTTATACTTTATAACTTCGTACATATGAGTTGCTTTAAAGCCAAAGCATTGTTGATGCTCTTCCAGATCGAGATTCATCTACCATGGGACTACACACCCTTCTTGATTACGAGAAACGAGCCAAAGAGGTCATGAGCACGGATGGCTGGGAGTATTATAACTTCGGGAGAGAACGAAAGTGGTGCTTCAAAGATAGTGTCGAAGCCTTTGGCAGGTATGTTTCATTTGAAAACAAAAATTACCTATTTTAAAAGGGGCGACAAGAAATCTTTTGTGGAGCGTGAGGGAAAATGGAAATGGCAGTACCACGTGACGTATACACACCGTTTTTGTTTCGTTTTGTTGGCCTACCCCGGTTTCATCCTATCCTGGAAACTAATATTGTGTGTTTATTCCATCTGACTATGAGGCTATATCATAAATTGTGTTTTGTATAATGTAGCTTCCTATTTCGTCAGGTTCAAGTCAAATTTCGAGTGGAATTTCAATTTCATGTTACAGACAGACATCCGGAGGGGGAGGGGGAGGGGGGGGGGGGGGGCAACCGGTCCTTTTCCCTCCTTTGAAACCCTTTAAAAATGCCCCCTTAACTGTGTAATTTGAGGACCCCCGCTTCTTTTGCGTTTTTCCCGTGTATTTTACTCTTCTTCTGACATGTAATGATCAATACTGCCATAACAGGTACCGCATACGATGCCGAGCACTTCAGGATGTTTCAGAACGGTCCCTAGCAACAACGGTGCTAGGTCAGCCCATTCCGTTTCCTGTCGGTATTTCTCCTGCTGCACGCCAATTCTTTGCCCATCCCGATGGTGAAAAGGCTACGGCTATAGGTATGTTGAGCATTATGGCATTTCGCAAGACATTAATCTACACTTGCCACTCTTAACCCAGGTGTAGTGGATACTTGACAGGAAGTTAACCACCTGAATGCTTTCAGCAAGTTCCGGGCCTTTGGGCAGCTAGGCTAAAGCCAGGGTAGTGACCTCTGAAGGTGCACCTGAAGCATCCTCTGGGATGTGCATGCGCAGTGTAGGTATATGGTGAATATTGGTGCTGTTGCTGGTGATGATGAGAAGAGCGATGGAAGAATGGAGGAATGGAGTAGTACAAATAAGAGATATACAGAGAGAGGGAGAAATTGGGTAGAGAGGATTTGAAAAAAAGAAGAAAAGATAGAAGCAAATGACACAGTGAACATCTTCCACAAATGGATAGCTCACGGGGAGACCCAGGATGCCACGCCCAAGTGACTCTCTACCAGCACCTTGAAAATAGAGACCTACAGCAGTTGATCAATTTCATTTCATATCTGTTTTTTCATTTATTGAAAATCCAGGAGCCGAAGCTGCTGGAGCAGTGATGATACTTTCCGCCGGCTCGTGTACCCCACTGGCCAACATCACCTCGTCAGCTCCGAACGGTCTCCGATGGCTCAACATGTACCCCTATACTGACCGACAGCTCACCGAATGGTCCATCCAAACAGCTGAGAAGAACGGGTTCAAGGCGATCGTTGTCACCGTTGATTCTCCTGCTGCTGGAATGGACAATGCGATAGAAGAAATGTTCGCTCAAGAGCATGTACTTCACCACCCTTCACATCGGTTCGTACGATCACACTTTTCGATTCTCAAAAAAAAAAAAAAAAAAAAAAAGAAAAGAAAAGAAAAGAAAAGAAATCATTGAGCATGTTAGAGGTTTTGTGGTTTAGTGGATAAGTGACCGGACTGCAGAGCACAAGGTACGGGGTTCGAATATCATTACGGCACTAACGTCCTTTTGCAAGTCACTAATCTACATTTTCCACTCTCCACCCAGGTGTTAATGGGTCCCTGATATGCTCGAGTGCTAGTTACTTTGGCGGCTGGGCTATAATCGGGGTAATAATGTCAAAGCGCCATGAACGTCACTGTGTGACGAATATGAGCGTATAAGTAGCCATTATGGGCCATTATTAAATCAGGGAGGTGGAAGAGATCTCTCTTCCACCTCCCTGATCAAATGGAGCAAGAAGGACGTAATTCCCACGAGGAAAATATTAGCGATATCCCTTATACTGTAGAGTTGAGAGTGCATTATTCGTTCTTGACCATTAGTTATAGTCTTCTAAATGGATTCCGTTTTCTTTTCCTGTTTTGTGGGGGTTGATTGGGGACGTTAACTTTGAAATATTTTCGTTGGTGTAGAACACTTTACCATATCCGCCCCCTTTTCTATGGGGTCAACCTCCTTGTCGACAATTACTTATGTCATCGCTTGCTATTTAAATCATTTTCTTTAAATTTATTGACCAATACTTCACGTTTTATATAGTTTTTAGTTGTTATTCTAATAGATATCCATTTAAAAAATGTTTTATTGGTTTTATTTTGTTGGAAATGAATATAAGCAGTAACAAGTTAAATGCAGGTATTTATGTTTTGCTAAATTCCACCATGGTTAACGCTGCCTTGGATGTTTGTCGACATAAATGAGAATTAAGCTTCTATTCAAGCAAAATGTAATTATTCTATTAACTCCCCTGCTCAAAATTTATCTTCCCACTTTCCACTCTTCTTTTAACCCTTTAGCCTGCATCTTTTTGATGCGGACATTCCATCACGAAACGCAGCGAATGTGGAGATCGCCAAGAATCATTTTCAGTACATTAACAAGATGCAGTATAACCCTAAAGCTACCTGGGACTACATCAGATGGATGAAGCAGATCTCATCCATACCAGTGGTCTGTAAAGGCATACTGACAGGTGAATAGTCACTATTAGTTTTGTTGTTTTTTTGTTTAGGCCGCTAAGATACAATAGGGGGAAATGATACACTGCAAAGCACTTTGAGCAGTTGAAACTGGAAAGGCGCTATAAATAACGGTTATCATTATATAATTATACCATACAAGAAACAGTGGCGGATTTTTTTTTTTTTTTTTTTTTTTTTTTGGGGGGGGGGACTCCCGGCCCGTGCCCCCCTTTTGAAAAAAAGTATGGATTGTGTCCCCCTTTTTTTTATTGTGCCCCCTTTTAGAAAACCTTCTTTTTGTTTTGTTTTGTTTTTGTTTTTGTTTTTGCTTGTCAGAGAGTTATGGAGGGAAACTGGACCCCTTAACCCCCCCCCCCCCCATCCCCCACAGAGTGACTTTTGGAGGGCTGACGAATTTTTTTTTTGTGTCCACATTTATCAACGCGAAAGCATCAAAACATTTAAACTATATTCACCTTTCATATATACCTTCAGCTGAATCCGCCGTCGATGCTGCAAACGCAGGGGTCGATGGGATACTTGTCTCGGCACATGGGGGAAGGCAATTGGATGGCGACCCTGCTCCGGTATGTAACTATGAGACCATATGAAACCAATTTTAAAATAATAGTATATTTATGAGCCCCCTCCCCTATCCATTTTCCCGATTAAATTTACTTTAGTTCATTGATGTACCATTGTTATAATCATCATTATAATTACTATTTTCATTTTTATTATTATTATTATTATTATTATTATTATTATTATTATTATTATTATTATTATTATTATTATTATTAATATTATTGTTATTATTATCATTATTATTAGTATTATTATTAATATTATGATATCATTATCATTATTATCACTATTATTATTATTATTATTATTATTAGTGTTATTGTTATCATTATCATTATCATTATTATTGTTATTATTATTATTATTATTATTATCATTATTATTGTTGTTGTTGTTGTTGTTGTTGTTGCTATTGTTATTATTTAGCAAAACATGATCAAGTCCGTACATTTTTCTTGAAAGCCTTAATTTCCTTTAACAAAAAGCACCAAGCGTTTTCAAGTGCAACTTTATACTGCTGATGTCCGAGTGTGTTTTCTTATCATTCTGGCTGTGCCCAAGATAACTGCCTTCTGAAGGTCAGACAGTCGAAGATGAGTAGAGATCTTGGTTATGCAGGCTTCCATTCCCTTCTTGACAATTCCTGTGTGTCCGATGTTGATATTGTTATCGTGATTATCATTGTTATCATAATTTTTATTCTTATCATTATCACTAAGCTATATGTCCATATTATGTTGTCTTTGTTCTTTGCGAAGATCGACGCATTGGCTGAAGTAGCGGAGGCTGTCCGTGGTACAGGGGTTGAGGTCTACATGGACGGAGGAGTAAGGACAGGAAGCGATGTCTTCAAGGCTCTTGCAAGAGGTGCAAGAGCTGTCTTCCTTGGCAGACCGATCCTATGGGGACTAGCATGCCAGGTTAGTAAAAAGGCTTATGATAATGTGTGTGGTGTAAACAATTAAGTGTTGTCTCCTCGATAATTCTAGACACTGAGATGATGATGATGATGATGATGATTTTTTTTTCGATATTATACTTCTGAATTTTTATACGAAGAGACCTAAGATATGATTAGGCTAGTGGCAGAAATTTCTCCTTTGATAGTTATGTGCCACATGTTACTAAAACATACCACCTCCAGAATTTTCTCACGATGTATAAGTTATGATGTACACCCCTGATTGTTGCCTGTGCTACATGCATTGACGCGTAATGTACTTTTGAGACAACGTAATTATTCAAATTCAAATTCAAATTCAAATTCAAATTTATTTCCACTTTAAAAAACACATTACAAAAATCATTGTCAATTCATTGTAATAAATAATAGTGGCGAGATCATGACAAGCACGAGAAAGCTTGTTGAAAATGATCCCTTAAGAAGAAAAAAAAAATATATATATATGCCCCATGAGCCTTCTTTTTTATATTTTCGAAGTAAAACATGATTTCTTTTCTTTTTTAACCAGGGTTCTGAAGGTGTGACGAATGTTCTCAACATCCTTCGTGACGAACTTGACACAGTCCTTGCATTAAGTGGTAAGTCACTTCTCTCTCTGGATTAACCAATCATTGTAAATATCTATACTGCCATAGTCAATAAATGATACTAGAACATGAGATAGGCTGGCTTGGTGGTATATATATTGCGTCATATTTCTGTTACCAACATTCAAAGGAGACGTGTGTGTGTTTGTTGGGGGGGGGGGGGGGGGGGCATCGACTTTACTATATTTCTATGTCACTTTCCTTTTTTTTCTGTACAGGATGTACATCACCATCCAACATCCCCCCAGGAACTGTTGTCCACCAATCTTACTACCAAGGACATCCAAGCAAGTTATAAAACCTCAGCCCCTCTCAGTCATTTTTTTTTCCACGAATTATGACTTTGACCTTCATTATAATCCCAAAGAGGTGCGGTTTTCATGAAATGTACCCTAATTTTCTAGGTACAGCATATCCAACAAATGTAAATAATGTATTCAAAGTGGGCTGAGCTTAAGATCCTTGTACAGTTTTATCAACTTTAAAACGAAATGTCTGAGAACTGTGTTAGGAATTTAAAAGAATCTACTAAGCTGTTGTTTTTATGATATGTATATATTTGGTGTGAAAATTGTATTCCTTTTTATGAAACGGAACGTTGAAAATATGTACTCTATGTTTATTAATGATAAAAATAGAAACAACATACAACCTAGTGGATGCTTTTTGTATCAAGGAGATGAGCTGAACAGTCACAGCAATTATGACAGGAAATAATAGGGTAGGAAATAAAAACGAACAAAATAACATACATTGAAAAGAACAAACTAAAGCAAGGTAATGAGTAATTTGACAAATTCATGAGTGATATATAATCAGGGAGATATACATTAAAATATACATTGTACAACTGTTTATAACATACTTTGTATTTTTTAAAGGTTGCTCTTCCACTAACATTTTTAAAATTACTTTTTGTCTGAGGCGTTCCAAAACAAGCTCTGCTTCTCCGGTTTTCGCCTCCTTCTTTGTAACATTTACTGTATTGATCTTTGTTTCTCAAATACTTTGTTGTTATTGTCAGAAGGAAATAAATGTGACTTTCAATTTAAAAATTCAACATGTTAGTGCAAAGAGCAAAGACAATAGGCTGGTATATTTCACTGATAAATGATTGAAGTAGGATACCCAAACAGCTTTCTATGTTTTTCTTGAATTCAGTTGCTGTTCCAATCATTGTCTCAAAGGAATTCTTGATTTACTTCATCACTGAAACTGTAGATTATTTTACAATGTTCATGTACAGAAAGCAGTGGAGGGTTATCATATCTACATTAATATGTTTATTTTACTGAACACCACTTAAATCATGGATGCATTACCCTTTCAAAATCTTCATTTCCCAGAAAACTGGCAAAAGCCCCACCCAGGTGATTAGGACGAAAATAATGTCCAAATATATTCCAGTTATGCGGGGGTTTGATAGTGAAAGAAATGTCATTCATAGTTATTTGTGGTACACCGTATATCCATGGCCCATATATCAACGCAATGATTTAGATGTGCCTTTTCTCTAGCGGGTATCGGCTGAATGTATTACCCTGGATTTGGAATTTAAAAAAAACGTACAAGAAGAATTTTTCTTATTGTATTGCACATTGTTTATTTGAAGTGAATAAATATATTCAGTTTTACTTTAAATGCTTGACTTGTCAAAAGAGTTTTGTTTATTTCTCCTTTTCCTTCATCCACATGATCCATATTGGTATATATCGAAAAGTAAAATTTTACAAGTTACCACCTAACCCTTTTGTGTAAAAAAACAATGAAATTAGTGCATAATATCTACCCCAAAATACGTAAAAGGCTTAAGTATAACCCAAAGATTCAGGCAAAAAGATTATGATGATATGCATGTTATATAAAACAAGGAAGAATTTTCAAGCCAAAGAGTGTCTGCAAACTGACTTATGAAACATTATTCATGCTTGCAACGTTTTCCAATTTTGTCTAGCATGATGCCGTCAGAATCGAGATCTGATTCCAGCCGTGATTTATTATGAAATCCATCAATACAGATTGCATTTTGAAGATCATAGTGAATAATGTGCATTGTCATGTTAATATGTAAGATTGTAATTATTAATGCGTATCATTCACAATAGGCCAAGTTCTGTCCACTTATATCACAAGACAACTGGTGACAAGGAATGAAATCAAACATTCCATGATTCAGAGCAAGATAATTTGAGGGTTCATGACAACCATTTATCCACCTGGTATTCCCCCATCTACGGTGAGAAACCGTTCAACGCACTTCATCATCTTTTTTTAATATCTCGCGAAATAAATTTCATTACCAGAAAGAACTCCGGTGAAGTGCTTAGATTCTCATTCAGCGTAAACTCAAAATGACTTACGCCATCTTGCTCCATGACTACGCCGATCACATTCTCATAAGCTTGCATCACTGAACTCTTGCATGCTAACAGGTGAATTATATATTTCCAACGATGGAAATACTTGCAGTTAAAAATATTAGGATTAAATACATGTATTATGATTTATTGGCAAATTAACATGCGTTTTGAATAAATATTTGTTTTCACATATCAGCTACCAATTTGACAATTGTAAATGTATGAAGTAAATATATCAAATATGGGCCTAATTTGTAAATCTATCCATGTTGTATCAGATCGAATCCAGGGATGGGTTCTTGCTTCTTTTTTAAACGACAGAGAGAAGGAGAGAGAGAGAGAGAGATACAGAGACAGACAGAGAGACAGAGTGAGACAAAGAGAGAGAGAGAGAGAGAGAAGACAGAGCGAGAGAGATTTTGCTGTTGTATAACATTTGTCTTAAATGGCTCAACCATATGATGTTTCAACGGGGGGGGGGGGGGGGGGGTCAGCAAAATAAATGACAAATGATAAATGGCAAATAATTTCATTGATTTAACTTTTAGACCATAGGGAAATATCATATTGTTAACCTCCCAAAGACTTCCTCCTATTTCCGATTTTTATTACGAAGAAAATTCTAATTATTTTGTTTTGATTACGGATCAAAATGGGGCATGTACCTCTTTGACCCCCAGCCAGCCACGACTATGCTTGTGTTCCTTGTTTATTATTGGAGTAACTAGACGGACGAGTCAATTATCTCCCATTCTCACCTCGAAACATTAAAATAAATCTTCCTAATTGTACTGACTGAATAACACGGTTTTCTATAGATGCTAATTGGGAGTACAGTATATAATGAGAATGGAAGAGAAAACAAAAATGAAATGTAGCAATGTTTATTGCGGATAATGGCCCAAATGCTCCCAAACATTAAGAATTCTCCATAACGGTAATGAACATGATTTTTCCTTCTGGAGATTCTAATGATGAGAAGGGTTGTAATGAACAGGAGAGAAAAAAAAGTAGCAGAGAGCGTGAAAATGTTAAAGAGGGATATTAAAATGAATGAAAGCAAGAGGGGGAGGGGGTAGAGAGAGAGATGGGGAAGGGGGTAAGTAGAGGACAATATGCTTAGTTATAAAGGGGAATGGGAAGAGAAAAATGGAGAAAAAAGCGAACAGAATTGGAAGCAACGATCATAACTTAAAGATGCACGTATCCTTTGCAAGAACAGATTATTATATAAACTCAAAAACCATAAATGAATGGAACAAACTTCCGAAGTATGTAGTCAATATGAAAACTCTTAGCATGTTTTAAAAGGCGTTAAATAACCATCTCAACTAACACAGAAAATTTCACAGATGCTTTACCTCAACTAAGTAATTTTGTACTCTCGCTGTAATACTACAATGATTTTACTTGGAGTCATCACTATTGTTTATCGTTTATATCTTTTAAATAATACTTTGTGCAATATGTTTATGATATTGAATCTACTTGTTTTTTATATCCGGGAAACAGACTTCTACGGGTTGATCAAATATTTTTGTTTTCCCAAGACATGTTTTTATATTGTCTGAATAAATTCAAATCAAATCAAAGGATAGTATAGTGACAGGACAAATGAGAGATAAGATTTGTGGCTGATATGGCAATAGAACAAAAATGTTGTATATCAGAATGATGAATTTAGTCGCTTGGAAAAGAGGAAAGGATATAGATGGAATTGAATGGTGCAGGAGTAATCAGTAGAGAGTAGAAATTACAATACAAAAATGATTTCAACATTCCGAAAAAGATACGAAGGAAGAAAATGTACAGACATAACTGAAGTTCAGGGTGAGGTAAAGAGATTTGAAAATAACAAAAATATTGGAGGACGAAAGACTTGAAATGTTTGAAAAAGAGAGAAAAGGGGACTAACAATCATACCCCACCAAATACAAATCAACAACGGAATCACCTCAGGCAAGGAATTATCACATCTCCTTCGCTCCAAGCAGGCGATTCCGTGATTGCACTTCCATCGCCTATCCCGCGCTCTGCATTTGTGCTCTAACATGATTGGTCAAAGATCTGGAGGAGGTGTGTCTTGCTAAAGTCAATCAACGCGTGATGATGGGGGCGTTACGGACGTACCGTAGAAGGTAAACGAACGGCGGAACGAACGCGAAATGGGGATAAAACACTATTCAACTCAGTCACTACCATGTGTATGCAGTGCCCTTCGTCTTGTATCAAATCGTTAATTTTTACACGTGGACAGTCTTTTCGGGACGGTTGCCAATTTCAGTGCCATGACCGTTGACTTTATATAAACGGCGGCTGGCGGAGTTGTCTGGATTTTTCGTCTCAATCTCGTACAAGCTCAAAAGCTTTGGAAGATATCATTTAAACCATCCATCACGAGGGAAAATGTTCATTCACCATTTTTGATCCGTCATAGTCCCACTCATTGTGGGTGAGTGGTACTTTGTAAAGGAATAACATGAGAAAATATATAGCATTTTGAAGCGAGAGGAATTTTACAACCGGCGAAAGTTCTTTATCCGAGTTCTTCCTTTGAGGACGCATACACATTTCGAACATTGCGCTCTTTCTCGTTATCTCGCGGTTTTTGGAATAACAAATATATATTTTCTCAGCTCAGCATCACATATCCTGGTGAAAATTCGTCAATATTTGAAGCCAGATTTCGTTATCACTATTTGCGGAACAGCTGGAGCAAGACTCATTGAAAGTCAACCACCCAACTATCCATTTCTATTTGCTTTTACCCAGGCGTAAACTCTTTTCTTAACGGGTCCAAAGATTATTCATTTGTTTTCCTGGGAACAATACGTTGAGATCAGTTTGCTTTGTGAATTGAAATAGGTCATTTTATATAGATAGTATGTACAGCAATGTATTCTGTCATGTGATGTGTCGTTTTACTTCTTTTTTTTCAAAAGAAAGTTAGTTTCGCCTAACACCTGATTGTTACATCATGACACCGATGTGATAGCGAAATGATCAAACGGGGTACGGATTGATAACTTGTTGAACGTCATCCTTGGATTCCGTCGTGCTGTATTAAAATCTTAGACTGATCTGCTGATTGCGTTGAGCTTCACTTTAGACTCATTTGATAGTCTAATTCATATTTCTGCTGTTCTGAAAGAAGCTATTTAAAATTGGATTGTCCATAACGGACATAATTCGATGGAACTGGCCTGCTAAGAGCACTTCAACCCGGAACGGACCAAACAACCAATGTTCTCATGTCCTCAATCTAGCTATACTATCAAAACCCCGGATCGATCTATTTTGAAGAAACACGTGTTTTCTACGAAGCCGAGTCCGTGATTATACTTAAGAAGGATGCATAAGTCGAATTAGCTATGCACGCCACTGATGAGTAGAGACTTACAACCTCCTTTACTCATTTAGTCATTGACATCATTGACACTCTGTAAATGCCATCAGGGTGCGAGCGAGAAAGGGGACTTCTCTTTTACCATCCAATATGTTTTCCAATAGAGAAAGGGATTGAGAGTATAAAGACATGTTTGACTAGGCGGGACGTCGAAGCCCTGCTAAAACCTGTTTTGTATTTACACTTGCCGATTTGAGCGTTTCTTCAATAGTTCCTTTCGAAATCGTAAACTGACATCATTCGAAAACGGGATCTTGGCCTAAAGCGAGAAAGGTATACAGAAATAAAAGAGTGAAAGAGATCGAATAGATTTCTCTTGGAAGTCTTCTTCTTTTTTGGGGGTACAAAAGTTCCAGTTGTTTGGACATTCATCAGTTTAATACTAAATAAAACGTAGGAGCAGTATTAGGCCCAATTAGTTCTGGTTTGAAAATTGTACACTGCTCCTTAAAGTGAACAAAATTGTACTCGCTTGTACGAAAATAGCTATAATTATCACGACCCAAGTCTAAGAAAGATAGATCATAAATATCTTCATAAAAAGGACCAACATCGATTTCTTGGTGCCAGATGTTACTGACCTATAACAGTACAGGACTTGCAACGTGGAGAACAAGCGAACGGTGCATTGCACGTTCATGATTTCTTAAGGATATAACCAGTGGCAAAACTTTCGGAATGGAAACACGGTATGAATCGGATTCGTGTTTTTCATCTAACCCTCTCCTTTGTTGAGCATCATTGCATCGCGTGATTTTGTTGAAATATCGTATGTTACCGACTGTCATCTTTGACAACATGAAAGGTATATGATGAGCTTTATTCAATATTGTGACATGGAAACCCGTATTGTTGATATTCTGCAATAAGACTGCTCGTGTTATAGTTCTTTTAGAACATACGGAAGAAAACGACATCTTCAAGCTTTCTCTCGAAATCTCGCCTTACACAAGGCCTTGAAATGCTTTAACATTATTCTAATTGTAAAATTTTTTAGTGGTGTCACCCATATTTGGACGAATATTTATTTAGAAGGTTTGGATATACTGTCGGATTTTCGATCAAGCAAGTTGTGAGCGCCGTCTTTAGGATGGATGCTGTGAGCTATTCCCGGGTAGGGAGTACTGCCTATCCGATGTCTCCTGGGAACCTATTCAACGTGGCCCTGGCGAACACCAGCGACGGTAATCTCACCTATCCTAATGGAATCCCACCGCTGGCGTTCCGAGACTATTTCGAGATGTTCATGTTGGTGGTGATAGGCATCTGCGGGGTGGTCGGGAATGGGACATTGATCTACAGTGTATTGATGAACAAGGATATGCGGAGTGTCCCCAACGTCCTCATCGCCAATGTGGCGGTTGGAGATCTCCTAGTGCTGTCGTTCTCGGTGCCGTTGACCATCCTGTCGTATATCCAAGACGATTTCCCTCTAGGAACAACCATGTGCAAGGTCCAGGCCTTCATACCGGTCGTTTCTGAAGGTGTGTCCGTGTTCACTTTCACGGCGTTGAGCTTCGACCGTTACAACGCGATCGTACGCCCCATACAGCGGCGACGCAGCCCCGTCGTTCGGCGTACCTGCGTGGTGGCTGTGTGTATCTGGGTGGTGGCCATATGCCTTGGGATACCCTCCATGTTCCTTGCCTTCCTTAGCTATGACATGAAACCCTACGTGTTCTGCTTCATCTTACCGCACTTCACCCTCAAGGCTCGCATCCATGAGGTCACCCGATGCCTTGTTATGTATGTTATCCCTCTCACCATCATCACTTGTTATTACTGCCTCATCGCAATCCAGCTCTTTCAAAGTTCGAGGGACATGCCTGGTGAAGGTCACCAGGAGAGCAAGCAAGCAAGGGCTCGGAGACGTCTCGCCAAGGCTGTACTTGTATTGGTCTTTATTTTCGGCATCTGCTGGTTTCCACACTTCATGAGAAGGTAAGACCAAATACTTTTTCACGTCTTCCCCTAAGGACCACTTATTATTAGAATTTTTCACGCACTCTCTTTTCTAAATCGTCTGGCATGGTAATTATGTCACTTGTTTCGTCAGTTGAAAGCCAAGAGGGCTTCAACGGCCTTCTGGCTCTCGGCAGACGCAATATAGTTTCACGACTGCGGCAGTATCGTTGGCTACGCTTTAAAGTGTATATTCTAGCAAGGTAAAAAATCACTGATTAATATTATTTATACTCAGAGCAATCCGATATGATCTCTTTTGACAGAAACACTAAACGCCAATGCCCTTGGCGCACAAGGCGTCCATTCGATTCCGTTATTACTTGCGCTACTCAAGGCTGTGAAGAAACCAGTCGCTGACGGAATCCTAAGTCAGGAAATAATAATAGTAGTAATATAGCATTTAGTACGCTCTCCATAGTACAACTATATCACAGGGTTTACAAACTTAATAGTACTTAACATATAACATTTATACAATTAATAATACATACCATAACATTAGTACAAAATTAATAATACATAACACAGAATACAAAATAACTTATTAAGGCTATAACGTTTGAAAGAAATGGAAGGGGTTTAACTATTCCGGGAAGAGAAACTGACGCCTTGTGTGCAGCGAGGTTGACTCTTTCAGTGCCGAAGTCACGTATATGTGACAGATAGACTTGTCTTTTTCTTTCACCAATTGCTCGACCACATGAAAGGTATATAGTGGTAAATGTATATCGAAATTGTGAGCATAAATCAAGCAATCTAAATATATGACTATAATTATATGCTTCCATAGAAATTTTCATAGGAAAATTGCAGATTTTTGAAAAGATATTACCTTATTTCAACATTAAACAATAGTAAACAAATGAGAAATAATGGACAAAAAAGAAACTCCCATGTAATTTTCAATAATTCTTATGCAAAAAGTTGGGTAAAGTAACAATGTTTGGTATCAGAAGAAATGGTAATATAATTATTTCCTACAAGTTTATATACAATATTTTGTGAAATAATAGATGGTTAATGAAGTGCAGACATTTGAAACGTAAGCATTGATCGCATTTTGGTAAAATTGTGAAGAGAGCTAAACCCCTTGGCACAGTAAGAGTTAAGGACTATTTTTGGAACGTTAGCTTAAACCAATTCAAAATGAATGGATATTCAGGCTCCCTTGGTATAAGAAAAAAATATGCATGTGTGTATTGTACAATATCATTTTGTACAATGTATAGTTGTATAGTTTCAACGAGGTATATTCAACCTTGACAAATTAATCATTAATATCATACGAAATGTCACTCAAATCGCTAGCTTACAGTGAGGGGAGTTGGTTTAATCATGTTACCAATTTTCCAATATGGATTAAAATGGATCAAAGAGCTACAACCTTCCCAATGTTCAATGATACCCTGAACATATCACAATAAATTCCTTCTACTCTTTTGAATTAGGATTTTGCTATACTCCCCTAGACTCTAACAATCTGACAGTTTACAAGATGAAATGATAACGCCATATTTTTTCTAAATTGGTTTTGATGTCATCAGATGCTTCTGTTTTGTCTATACGCAATAATAGTTTCTGTACATTGAGACTAATTCGCAGTGTCAATTTTGACACTGCTTAAAAAACAATTAATTATGATTGCGCTCCTAACCATTAATCATTATGCATGCGATAGGCTAATTCGTAACATTCGTATACCAAATTAATCAATATTGTGCTTAACTCGAAGTGACAGTGACAGGAAAGGTATATGCTTGCACCACACGAGTAATATTAATAAATATTTTTTTAAATCAAAGTTCAAACGCGCTGTGGCAGGGTAAAACTCTGATGAACCTTGAATCTATACACCTTAATTCTGATAGTCCTTGGCCAAATGAAGTTGAGTTCAGTTTTATATTTATATCACTACAAAGATTTAGCTTAATTGAATTTACAAGACCTTATATACAGAAAAAGGAAAAAAAAAATGTTAATGGTGTGTATGCCTATATTTCAATTATATATTTTCAAAATAAATATAATTAAATTATCTTGTGGCAATGTGGTACCCTGTAGAAAGAACTGAAGCTTGAGACGAATATAAATTTAAGGGCAGGGAAAGAAAGATAAAGGGAGATTCAGAGAAAGAGAGAGAGAGAGAGGGGGGGGGGGGGAGGAAGGGGGCTGAATAGTGAAAGGGCATTATTATTTTTATATAGGGAATAAAACTGGAATTGATAATGATAATAATAATTATTTGCTGTTTGCTCATAATGTGCATCACTCAAACCTCCAGTTTATGTTACATTTTCTGACCGACTGGTTGTAATTGTAATCATATTTTGATTCAATTGCATTCAATATTTTCTCTTCTTTTTTCTTCTCAAAATAGCAGCTAAATAAAAATGACCGTGAACTTCCAAGTCCATTGGTCCATTTGGGACAGTGACTTAATGATGCTCGCTGATATGTTTACGTTAGTGTCTTGTTGTGAACGTTGGTTGTACCCATCGGGTAATCATACGCCCATTGCTCATGTAATTTCCATCAGAGCAATGCGTTGGACCAAGGACTGTTATCATAACCATTGCTCATGATGCTTGCGAGCACCAACATTGTACTCTCGCAGCAAGGTCAAAAGTGCCCATTCATTGCGAAAGTATTTATCTAATGACTCTTTGTACACCACAAGGCACAGCTACAATGACAGTAGGATAAAACTGTGATTGCATCCAAGCTTAACGAAAATAAGAAGTGTTTATGAGCAGGCATTCGTAGCCACCGTAGATGTATAAGGCGGGGTCTGGGGATGCAGCCCTCTCCCGAGAATTTCGAAATTGGTATTATTCGTGCAATCGTCTCTCATACTCGGGTATATAGCAAGGTGATGTTTTAGTTGTATCTATTTTACTACATTTTAAAGACGAAATTACACTGCCTCTATAATGAAAGGACCCCGTTTTTCTAGCTTTGCTCAATCGCACTAAATTCAGAAACTGGCATGTTTGTATCCGGGCAAGAGAGACAGCCCCAATTACGAAATTATGATCTTATGCCTATTGTAATGTAGAAAACTACCCAACTAAACGTAGATACATCACTTTGTCATGTTACTTTGCTCAGTCCGTTCATTATTACTGTTATGAACGGAGTGACTGTATGCAATAAAAATTTATAATTTATAATTTTCTGAGCACATGTTGTTTATAAATCATGAACATCATTAACGTCAGAGAAAATTAAGATCCAAGTTGTTTTTTTTTTCTGAGCATGGAAGCTGAATGCTCGAGAGGACCTTGAGTACACTGTAAGCTCTTTGTCAACAAAGAAGTCGAAGGTCCTTATTATTCTGCATGCATAACAGTCAAGTTTTATATAAAACAGATTCAAATGCAAACAACAAAAACAAAAAAGCGGGGGAAGGAGAAAAAAATAAGAATAAAGAATGTTAATTTGTATGTACGCAATTTATACAAGTTATTTGAAACACGATCCGGTTTTCTCCTTAGACGAATTGAAATGCAACAGGTGGTTAATTATAATCATAATTCAAGTAAAGTACCCGACGGGTTTTAACCAAAATCGTTCCGGCAAGTGTGATAAGACTGTTTGTCAGTCATAATGGTTATTGCAAATACGTGTTCTGATTGTCATGACTCACACAACTTGCATTGTTCCTTGAAAAACAAAAAGACCTACCTACCCCAGCCACCCTCCCTTCAAAAAAACCATTTGAGCCGACAGTATCTGACAAGGTCGTAACAGGTACACTCTAAAAACTTAAGTGTTAAATCACCATTTAAAAGGGCCGAGGAGTGACAACTTTTTCAAAATTGTAGATTAACACTTTTAACATGCTTGGATACAACACTATAAAGGCCGAATCCAGCATTTTAAAAGAGTTGATCTATCATTTTGAAAAAGTTGTCACTCCTCGGCCCTTTTTAAATGGTGATTTAACACTCAAGTTTTTAGAGTGTATAGATCACTATACTAATCGCCTAACCGGGGAGAACAGCAACTCGGTTTCAGACATAAATGTCTATAAAGTCCCCCGCACACTATACGATGAATAGTAATATAGATAGTAAAATCGAAAATATTGCCTATTGCGATCTTCCTAGGCGGAGGAAAGTCTAAATCGGCTACGAGTCGTAGTGACGTCAGAACAGTCCTACGATTGTCTATATGATTTGAAACTGATTTGGCCCTTATTCCGACAGCGCACTAAAATCCAATGTTTAATAAAATATTATTGTTCAGAACCTGATTCAGGTAGATCTTATTTGTTAAAATGCCCATATTTAATGCTATTGCGATTCATTTCCAAATTCGGATCGCAGTCGATTGTTTAGTTTGCGGTGGATGTGAGGTAGGGAGAGAAGGGAGAGTGAAAGGGAAAGGAGGAGGAGTGAGAGAGTGAGAGAGAGAGAGAGAGAGAGAGAGAGAGAGAGAGAGAGAGAGAGAGGGAGAGGGAGGTGAGCGAAACTAAATAAAAGATACATCATAATCCGAGTTTTAGGTAATAGGCATAAGGCGTTCATGTATATAAGGTTGACCATTCTAGGGGGTAACGTAAAGGTTGATTATTCTACCTCCTAGATGCTACAATGCATCTTTCTTCTTGTTTTATCCTGGCTTGAATACACTATGATAGTTTGTAGTCATTTTATCCCTGACTCCACTAAATCGTTTATTTATGCAAACATATAACTCCCGCATATTTCATTAGGATTTGAGGTCTGGGGATATGCTTATACCACATTGATTAAGGGTATTACACACACACTCAGACATACATATCCCCCACACATATATGTATATATATATATATATATATATATATATATATATATATATATATATATATATATATAATTGTAAGGAAATAACATATACAACAGCTTTGGCAACTCTCGTGGAAATAAAATCAAAGTTCCCCAGAGCTGTTTTTTTTTTGAATTCCCGGCGGAGACATTTTTTCAACCTTTGCAAAAATTCAAAAAGGGAGGACAGCTCTGGGGAACTTTGATTTAAGCTACGCAACCATTATTCTCTCATTTTCATTTCTCACAATTATAATTATTTCCACGAGAGTTGCCAAAGCTGTTGTATATGTTTTTTCCTTACAATTGTTTATAATGATTATTATTCTAATGTATACATGTATCTCAAAGCATTCGCTTGGATCCAGCTGAGGTATGCGGCTTGTCTTTGTTCAAAACTCACCTGCCCCCGACAAAGGAATTAATTAATAAGGTTGAAGATTTGTCAATCTGTCGGTCAATTGAATCTGATGTCGCCTAAATCACTGGCCCGTCTCCGTGGTCTAGTGGTTAAGGCATTGGCGTTCTAAGCCAACGACCCGGGTTCGATTCCCGGCGGAGACATTTTTTCAACCTTTGCAAAAATTCAAAAAGGGAGGACAGCTCTGGGGAACTTTGATTTAAGCTACGCAACCATTATTCTCTCATTTTCATTTCTCACAATTATATATATATATATATATATATATATATATATATATATAATATGAAAGTTCTGCTTCGGTGTGTAATTGATAGATATCGAAGAAAGAGGAAATACTCAGGAGTCAAATAAAGACACCACACGAGCCACAAATTTTTGGCTCGTGCGGTGTTTTTTTTGACTCCTGAGTATTTACCCTTTCTTCAATCTCTCTCTCTCCCCTCTCTCTCTCTCTCTCTCTCTCTCTCTCTCTCTCTCTCTATATATATATATATATATCATATAGTGAAAGAATTGATCACTATGAGACGATCGTAGCTTTTATTATCCTCCTCTATTCTTCGAGCTTTCGATCTGTGATCTTCATCAGGACTATAAAAACACGAAATGATGGCTGACATTTACTTCGGAATGTACATTTGAATTTCTTACAATTGTTAAGTACTAATCGTTACGATTCTTCTTCTTCTTCTTCTTCTTTTTCTTCTTCTTCTTCTTCTTCTTCTTCTTCTTCTTCTTCTTCTTCTTCTTCTTCTTCTTCTTATTCTTATTATTATTATTATTATTATTATTATTATTATTATTATTATTATTATTATTATTATTATTATTATTATTATTATTATTATTATTATTATTATTGTTACTATTATTGTTATTATTATTATAGTTATATGGTTGTTATTGTTATTATTAACAGTATCATTATCATTACACATGTGCATATATTTTAAAGATTCTTTAAAAGATATGCACCGGTGTAATAATAACGATGTCATTGTCATTGTCATTGTCATTGTTCAAGACTCCCCTGTCCCTCAAAGAAAAAGGAAAAAATTAACTGCTCAGGGTCTGCAAGGGCTGCCTGTCCTTGTTTGTATCTGGTGTAGCCGAATTCCACTCGGCCCGCCTCCGTGGTCTAGTGGTTAAGGCGTTTGGCGTACAGTGCCAAAGATCCGGGTTCGACTCCCGGCGGAGACAGTTTTTGCAACCCCCCTGCAGGTATTTCCAAAAAAAAGAAGTCAGTAAGAGGAACAATGAATTTAGCTACGCAAATTATTTCCCTCACTCATTTGATTTCTCACATAATATATAGATATGTGTGTGTGTGTGTGTGGGGGGGGGGGGTTGTATGTGGGTGTTTGTGTATCACGGAAAATGGTTTTCAGAAAAACTCAATGTTGTGATATTACGATACCTGCATGATTTGTTCTCCTGGAAATATTATTTCTTACACTGAACACGTGTACAAATACCACAAGCTGCTAATTGCAAAATTCATAAAAATCATAATTAACCCGTTGACGACTGAATTATCTTATTCCCATTGTTTTAATACAGGAACGACCCGAAGTTCCCGTGGGTAATGGGTTAACATACAAGTGAAAACCTCAACAATCTTCTCGTGTGTATGTGAATACCAGCATTTTCTTTATGCTTCAGGTGTTGTGTAATAGGAAAGAAAATCTAGTAACTAAAGGAAAAACGTCTGGTAATAAAGCTCTTAAATTGACAACGTCATTTCTGCCTGTTCTTACTCCCGAGGTGACTATGAAATCAGTTTTCGACCTACATACCAACTGGTTATTAATCAGCCCATAAGTTCACGCGAATCCCCGTGCAATCCACTTAATATTAGGCATAATTATTTTATTGCCAATGCCATGGATGAAAAAAGGGATTGACGCAGAACTTCTATGGAAGGCCATCCTATATACAAAGAATATTCTGTCGACCTTGAATTTGTATCAATTTTATATAATATCCTATGTTCATATATCTCGTCATCTTGGTCAGATTCCCGTATATACATACCATGCTGCCATCGACAATACTCGCCCCCCCCCCCCTCGTACCTTCACACCGTCCCCCTCCCCCCTCTCTCTCTCCTTATTTCTTCTTACATTTATCTCCCCTTTCTCTCTCTCTCTCTCTCTCCCTCTCCCACTGTTCCCTATTCCCCCTCTTTCTCATTCTCCCTTTGTCTGTCTCTCTTTGTCTCTCCAACCCTTTCACCCATTCTGTCTTGCCCTTTCCCTCCGTTCCCTCTCACTCTCCCTCCCAATCTCTCTTTCTCTCTCTCTCTCTCTCATACTATCTCTCTCTCTCTCTCTCTCTCATATTTTCTATCTGTCCACCACTCGCTCTCCTTTTCTCCTCTCATCTAACCCTCTTTCCTTCTCTCCCCTGTCACTCTTCCCCTATCTCTTCCTCTCTCCCTCCCACTCTCACTCTCTCCTAGCCCCTCTCTGTTTCTCTTCTCCACTCGCGAACCATGCCTCCCCCAATTATTCTACTTCTCTCTACCTTCCTCTCTCTAATCGGTCAAAACCTTCCTTCTTTCAACCCCCCCCCCCCCCCTCGAAATATCAATATAACGTTTAGTTTCTTGCATACTGTGAAATCAACACTCAATTGAAAATCACTTTTCTAGACAAGAAGCGTATTGCATGACAGTTTAACAAGCTGCAAGGCGACAAGTATATACCAAAGTTGTAAATAGTCAACGTGCGTGCTGAAAGGGAGTTTATCTTGATGAGGCTCCCCTGGGTAAACAAGACCTATAATAAGAAGAAGAATAATTATTGATATTGAATTATTGATATTATAATGATAATCATAATAATAATCATTATTATTATCCTATTATCTGATATTTAGGAAATATTATGACACAAATCGGTATATCAATATTCTATCACCAACTTAAAATTTTCTTAATATATTCAAGAATATGATCAACATGATCAAGGCAATTCACATACACTGTAAAAAAAAATATAAAGTAAAATTTTGTCCAACGCAATGCTGGTAATTATGTGTGAGACTAAGTTTGGGCAATTTGATAATATTGTCCAGTTGTGGTGAATATAAAGAATGAATACTTCAAAATAGGCGAAATATTACCTGTTGTGGTTTTTTAAAAAAATCCCAAAATTTTGTCGGACTCATGATTAACATCGTGTTAGGAAAATTTGTATTGTTTATTATTTTTACAGTTTACTTTAAAAACAAACAAACATGGCTTTGCCTACACAAGTAAATATCCTGGAGGAGATGCCCACAGAGATAACTGAAGCAACACGGACTATGATTTTAAAACCTTTCAACTCGGGGACAATGCATGATAGTTCGGATGATATTATGATTCAGGATTTGGGTAAAATTTAATTTCTAATTTCTAAGCGCGGATATGATGAAGGTTATGAGGCGGTCCCATATTGTCATCGCAGAATTTAATCACCTAAAAAGCTCATTTCTTCACTGCCATTATTATCTTTGACCTTTTTGTAAGTTTTCCAACCGGGCCTTCCTTTGGTATGTTTTGTGTGCATGATAGAACTATACAGCGAGTAAGACATTAACAGAGAAAAAGGCAAAATTATTTTAAAGCCATCCATCTATTGTCTGATATACAAACAACCTTCAATTTTGTGATGAATATATATACTCCAACGCTTCGGAAATAGCGAAGTGACAGTGATTATTTTAGTTCGCATGGGCGCTTTTGCCTCTTACAGGAGATTTTTTGTAATTATTATCATCACCATGATCATGGATTAAAGCATTGTAGTGTCACCGTGAGTGAAAGCTCTTGCTTATTCATTCGTACAAATATAATTCCAGAGAAATCTGGGGATGGTATTAAAAAAGAAATATAGTGGAATAAAGACTTCCATATAATAACTTTTTTTTCATTATAGTGGAGATAACCATGGTGTAACAATAAGCCCCGATAAGCACTGATGGAAATATGGGAGGGGGGGGGGGGGGGTGGGGGAGGGGGCGCACCGGAAACAAGTCCATCGAGCGAGGGGATGGTATGGGAGGGCGCTGTGTCACCTTCATTCATAATTGTCTCCCCTTGTCCCTTTCTCTCCCTTTCTTTCACCTCTTTCATTATTTTCTCACAATTCGATTGGATGGGCATATGCCCCCTGCGCCCCCATAGCTACGCCGCCGAATATAAGTTCATGGCACGTACGTTTGGAGGATTGTTTCTTTCCAGAGTCGGAAATTTTTTTTATTGCGTACACCCATTTTTTGATGGATGGCTTGTCATTTGCCAGAATCCAAAATTGACACGAAATGCTTATACCATAGTGAAATAACATAATAAATCTGAAAGAGGAACCCACGTAAAACTAAGTGCGTTTTACGGAAATTAAATAAGTCGAAGCTCCTTTTCAATATGCAATGCCATTATTTTGTCCCCATTATCTCTCAATAATAATATAAAGATTTTTTTTAGAGATCATATTAAGAACGACGGAGAAATAATGAACAATATGAAATATGTTTGAAGAGTGATTAATCATTCTTTGGGATTGAACTACTTTTCCATCACAGTATACCAACCTTTAATTCATCACAAAACATTATGAAGGTTGTATGTTTCTCATCTGCCTGCTGCATCAAAATGAATTATATCATGAATATTTGGCGAAGGTGTAATTAACAAAATTGATAAATTCCCCGGGGCATGTCGTATGGCGTTACTGTCAATCGCATTAAATAAAATCTGATCTGATCGTCGCTGCACGACCAGTGTCACGAAATAAGGTGAAAGGGCTGTCATTATTCGGGGTGTGGCAGGGATACCTTTTCAATATCCTTTTACTCTTGAACTGACATTTCATTTAATATAAGACTGACCACATTGCCAATTTTAGATCAACATTTAGATTTAGTGATCGCATCTTTTAAAACATTCATAACTCTCTTATTATTATTTTGTTCGATTTTCTTTTAAAATATCACCATCCTGTTTCTCTCATATATATTTTTTCTGCTTTCTCACAAATCAACAAATTATATGCACTCTTAAAAAAGTTGGGCAAAAAAAATGCCCAATTTTTAACCAACACTGGGCAACATACTGTCCACACAACTTTTGGTTAAAATTTGCCCAACTGATGTTGGGCAATCCATTTACTATGTTGTTGGGCAAATTAAATTGCCCATCAGTTGGTGACCCATTAGATTTTACCCAACTCTACAATTGCCCAACTGTTGGTTATATTCTCAGTTGGGTAATTATTGCCCAACCAATCTTACCCAATAGGATTGCCCAACCCTCTATTTGTTCAGCTGTTTGGTAACAAATATCATGTGGTTGGGCAAATTCAGCTGCCCAATTTATTGTTTCCTTTTTCCTCCAACCTAGGTAAAAAAAAAGAAATCTGCTTGTTACGTCCTTCTGGGTCTTAACCTAATCAATCCTAACCTATCCTATTTTAAGCTATCCTATCCTATATCTTAACCTATCCTATACTAGTCCTATCCTATCCAGTTAGTGCAAACTAGTGCAAGCTCTTATATACCCCTTATATTTTTTTATGCATTCGGTGACAGTTAGTAAATCGGGCCACCCCAAACCATACGCTACTAAAAATTCATGAATATTCATATAAGTGTTTTCCCCAATATTGGGTAAAAATATTTACCACAAGTTGGGCAAAAGCGAATTTCTAACCAACCATCAGTTACCCAACAAAATTTACCCAACTGGCAAAGGAAATGTGACAAAATTACACAACTACAGGGCAACAAGTACCCAACCCATAATTACCAAATACTGTTGGTAAATATATGCCCAATATTTAGGTAAAAAGTATTGACCAATATTGGTTACACCACTCGAGTGTCCAGTTGGTTAATAATAGCCCAGAATTGGGAATATTTTTAACCAACCAGCAGTTACCCAACTAAATTTTAATTTTAAGAGTGTGGGTTAGATTTCCCTTTAAAAAGTGTTAGTTCCGTGTAGATCTTTTAAAAGCTTACTGAATAGATAAGTATAAAGCAATGTTATGTATCAGAGAGAAAGAGAGAGAGAGAGAGAGAGAGAGATTAAAGTTTCTAGGAGGGGACGTTAACAGGGCAGTTCCTGTATTAAGCCTATACGCTGTAAAAAAAATAACTGTAAAACTACAAGTTCTTTAGCCCTTGAAATTACAAGTTATTGCCGTTATTTCAATTTTACAGTCTTTTCCTGTAAAACAACAGCAAGTTTGTTGGTTTACCGGAAATCAGCATATATTTACATAATTTTATTGTAAATTTACGTAATTTTATTGTAAATATATGCTGATTTCCGGTAAAAAAAAAAAAACAACAACAACAAAAAACAAACAAACCCCAAAACAAAAACAAAAACAAAAACAAAAACAAAACAAAAAACAAACAAACAAAAAATAAAACACAAAAACGGGCATCATGGCATCCTGACTGCCAGGAAATTCCCGTGAAAAAACGGCATTTTTTTTTTTTTTTTACAGTGTTATATGGGAACAAGAGAATCCAGTAGTCAATGGGTCAAGATTGAACGGTTGTACGACAGATGCTCCGGCGACATTTTGCCCTGCGGTCAATACCCTACACCAGAGCCCTATACTAACTCAATTCCAATCTTCAAGCCTGGACCAAACACTAACCCTAACCCTAACCTTAACCCTAACCCTAACCCTATCCTAAAATCCCTTTGCAACCCTAGCCCGAAACCTTATATTTTTGAAGAAGGAATATATCGAAGCACAGATTTCATGAAGAAGTTGTAAATCATTGACTAAACATTATTTCTTTAAAAAAAAAGAAGAATGCAGAGTATTCCCATTCTTGCATCATCTATACATGAATTACATCAGGCTCATTATTATGCCGCTTTCAAAAAAGGATGGTGACCTGTTAAGCTGATGTAGTACACTCATCATTCACTCACTGCTTTGCTAATCATCGTACACATCTTCATCTTCCAGAGAGCTCATCACGCGATGTATTGGTCCCATCCCTTTCAATCTCATCTCCTAATTACTGCATTATTATTTTGTAGACGATGAGGTGGGTAGGTACATGGCCATACCAGAATGCAAAATATTTATACGATGGGCTGTACCGTTAAATCCCGTTCGAATGGTTCGGGGAGAAAGGAATGATTATCATCGTGAAAAAAGTGGCTTCCATTTATTCCCCCTCCCACCCGCGTTTTGTACAATCCGTATTTATTTGGCTTTCTGATCCTTGGATTTTAACTCATATTTTTCTAGTCTCTTCATCATAAATATCTTTACAAGTGCAACAATGAAAGTGATTCCGTAAGCGGAGAGACTGACAGAGAGATAGATAGAGAGGGGGAGAGGGAGTGAGACAGCGAGCAAGAGAGTTGGAGAGAGAGAGAGAGAGAGAGAGAGAAAGAGAGAGTGAGAGAGATGGAGAAGGAGGGCGAGGGTGAGAGAGAGAGGGAGAGAGAGAGCAATTTAAACAATCATGGTTCTAAAATTGCTTCGAACTATAATGGTTATTTTATTATTGTATAAAATCACGTGACTAACAAATCTGAACTTCAACGGGAATTGAACAACTTTTCACAAGTATCCATAACCATGATAACATTGAATTATCAAATGAAAAATATCATCCTACAACTGTATGATAACCGTTTATAATGGCGGCCAAGGCCCTATTCATATAAAAGTTGAAAATACTTAAATTTAATCATCCTCATGATCTTGTTTAAAACAATTCTTCCACTAAACATGCTAAATATTCCAGCAATCAATCTGTCTCTCATTCCTGTTGATAATTCTAAATTGGCAGTAAAAAAATATTCATGACCCCGAATGGGGAAAAGCATCTGACGACGACATTATCATTGCCAGAATTTTCTCCCTATTAGTGCAACTATAATACACGATGAAGTCAAGAACGATTTCCCTATCAAATTACCTCATTCATCCACTATTCATTGAAGCATTAGAAGTCTTCCCTCCTTCCATTTTTGAGTAATTTTGGGAGCAGCGCCAGTACCTCCACTGATATCACAAAATTGATTTGATTGCACACCCAATTGGTGAGCGGTGCACGTTCAAGACTTTCACCATTGACATCGTCATACTCTCCAGGCACTGTTTAAGGTAAGTGAATAAAATTAATATTTTAGAGGCTTCATGTTTTCCTCGAGGATGATGGGAGCATGGGTATTTGAAAACACCAATCATTCACCTCAGCTCGTTAACAATGATTGCAAAAGTCTCGATAGTAACAGTGACAAGGAGTTACAGCGTGATAATGTTCATCCTTTTGATACAACCAATTTTAAAAAGCCGTTACTTAAATTATTGAAAATCAACTGTGTAAAACTTCGACGGGGAATACAAAAACAACAACAGCAACAACAACAAGAAAAGGAAATATGTTATGATTTAAATAGCGAACATGGAATTAAATGACATTTCACCGCTTACTTTGTTTTATTGCCACAGCATTTATCTACAGCAAAATATTAACGTTGTTAAAAATTAAACGAAATCTAAAAAGAACTGTAATTGAATCGCTTCATTATTTCTGGGATGGGGTGCATGGGGGAGAGGGGATCCTCGCTTTGCACATATTGCTTTTAAAGTGTGATATTTAAATGAGAGAATAGGATGCATAAAATAGATGTCATGTTTGTTTTTTGTTATGCGTTGAATGAGCATAGTAACACTTTGGGGGCGGATCCATGATTTGTAAAAGAGGGGGCACAAATCTCAGAAAATTGTTTGACAAGCAAAAACATAATAAATAAATAAATAAATAAATAAATAAACCCCAAATCTAAAAGGATGGGGGGGGGGGGAACAATGTACACTAAGGGTATAAAAAATGGGGGGGGGGGGGCACGGGCCAGCCCCCTAAATGTTGCACTGGTACACAGTAATACGGCTTTCATCATAAATGTAGGAGTTGATAAGCACGATGTTAATGTCATTTCCGCTCAACATGTTCAAGGTTTTGGGGGTTTTTTTTCAAGTTTTTCAAAACAACAGAATACAAAATGATTGTTTCACCGCCCTGCAGCATGCAGGGTATTGTAATCTTGCAGGCGTCGTTTGGTTCTGGTCGATCTTTCCGTCATACCGATGTTCCGATGTTAGCATCTAAAAACTTTGATAGCCTTTCCTGCATGAATTTTCCCCCTGCCCTGAACCGTTGTTTTAGTTCTGAGTTAAACCAGCCACCGCCATCGCTCCTCCCCCTGTTTGAGTCTTTGCTGTACATTGGGGGATTTGGAGCTCGGAGGTGGGGGGGGGGGGGGTAATACAAAGCTCCATATCAGGGACCCTGGTCGACACAAATAGGAGGGGGTGGGGGTTGAAGTCAAAGCAAGAACTATAATTGTAATAGAGAAGGGGGTAGGGACACCACTGATTAGGACAATCATGTAATGTTACTGTTACCCCAGGCGTAGAAACTCAAGAAAAGAGGCTTACCACAGCAGTAAATTTCTTGAGTTTTTCTTATCATTAAAAGAGAAAACATGAAGGTGCTTAATGCTGTAGTGTGAATGGAACAACATGACTTGGGGGAAAAAGAAATGGGGTCTTTCTTCGTGACCTTGGAATGTGCCGTCCATTCTCATTCCCGTCTTCACGCTTCCGACGAGGATGCAATTATTCAAGATCCGGGGAAATGTTTGGGGGTTAGTGTCGACTGTATTACAGGGTTCACGCACCGTTTCTTGGCTAACCGACTCGCCCTGGTCCCTGGGGGAGGGAGTGAATCAGGAAGTCCGGCACGATGTCGGAATAGACTGGGTCTTCTTCGCTAATACGTCTGGCGGAAAGAACAGGGATAATGGCGGAATGAGATGGGGGCATGATGGGTCTCTGGTATAGGTTGGAGGGGGGTGGGGGGAATCAGTCTTACTCGGTGGGTGGAATGCTAGGGAATAAGGCCATCGAGTATTAGGGGTAGATTGGAAGGGGTTGTATCATCTGGTTTTTTTCCACAATGCCTTCCGGCCGCGGCCCCATCTTCCTTTCTTACTCTTTCTCTTTCTCTCTATCGGTTTTCCCCGCCATTAGATGGGACGGAAGAGGGTAGGAGTGGGGGACGTGCCACTGTTTGATGATATTACGGTGCTCTTTTTTCCCCCCTCTCTCTCTCTTTCTAACAAACGTTCATAACTTTCTCTTCCCCTCTCCTTCTCCCTTCTCTCCTTCTCTTTCTCATTATCTATATACCACTCCGTGACTCTGTCTGTCTGTCTCTGTCTCTCTTTCTATCAATTTATCTAACCATCTGTCTGTCTGTCTGTATTCTTTATCCCCTGCTGTGATATAGACCAGAGGCGTCGGAACGTCGGGCTCGGACAATGCATTTGGGGAACATCTTTTGTCTGGCGGGCAAATTTAAAGATGCCCCCAATGCAGACGTTGCCACGCCTCTGATATAGACTGATCATATTATCTCTTCTTTGGGGCCCCTCTGCTAATATTCAATATCAAAAGGCATGACCTGTCGATTGCCCTTATAAGTTGCAATAACAAAAACAACAACAAACAAATAACCAAAAAAAAAAAAAACACATACCCCCCCAAAAAAAAAAAAAAAAAAAAAAAAACAGACTTACATGTATGTGACGGCCCATCCCCCTCAGTAGGGCTAGGTAATGAACAGTGGCGTAGAGTGGGTCTGGACAATGAGAGGGCACCGGTGACATGGGGGTGGGGGGCATCGGTCTTACTTGGTGGCTTAAATACGCTGGAACAAGGCCATCGAGTGAGGGGAGGATAATGAAGGTGGTCGTGTCATCTTCTCTTCTCGTTATCTTTCTCTCCCTCTTTCCTTTTTTTTTAGCCGCTCGATGTTGGGGGAGGGGGGGGGGGGGGTGGATTGGGCGTACCCCTGTAGTTACTCCTCTGGGGATGAGGGTATCTAATCAGAATGTATTCGACCCGACAAAGCATTCTAGCAGATGCACATAATCGTATTAAATTGTTTTTGCCAAGTTCATGTGAGTAAAATAGGAAAAGAAAGACATGGAGCACGCAAATCAAGTGAACAAACAATGTAATATGATATTAAAGGAACATAAAGAAGCAAGGCAGTGTGAGAACCGGATATTTCACGAAGGGAATTCCCCGTCGTCACCAGAAGAGACAATATTTTTAATCCCAACAACTGAAACTTAACCATTATCCATTACCTGTATCATCAGTAATACGGATTGGAGTTTCTTTGCAAGTGTGATGTTGCATTCCAATAACGTTACAATCAAAATGTTTGAGCGATTAGCGGTGGCAAATTAGTATTCTATGACAAGTCTATAATTCAATCACTGGTATTGACTTTAAGAAAACGACACCTCATATGATATTTGGTTACCCAAATGAAAATCGATTTCAGTCTTAAATTGGAAATTCCCCATAACTCACTTCACTTTTCTGAAAAGGTTTAGTTCTACAAATCGGAGAATAGCGTTGAACAGAAGCATACTAAACCTTTTCGTCTTGCACTTATCAAAGCAAACCGCAAGAATGGACAGAAAGCCGAAATCGAACAATATACTAGTAAACGGAAAATAAAGGTTGTTTTGCTCTTATTGCATTTGTCATGCGCTTGTATCATTTTTTCCCAATAATTATGAATTTTCATGTCTCTACGATGCGCCATAATATTGCTACATTTGTTGATATTATCGAATTAGTACGTTGAATCGGTCCATTGTACTAGAAACACAGAAATAATATTTTTATGCAAAAGTTTGTTTTTCGCATGACCGGCAAACGTTGAATAAGAATCCAACGGTCTTTCTAACAAAGCAGAGGCTTTGCTTAGAGGTGTGTTTTGGACAGCAACAGGTTTGAACGCGCCTGCTATATATTTCTCCTTAACTTTATGATTTTTAGGGGAATTTGTGAGCCATTTTTCCACTTTCCTAACTTCTATGGATCAGGTCACCCCTTCCCATTTCCCTCGGGCGAGAAATTCAATCATTTACACTTGACAGTGTAACGGGATATGAACGGATACAGTAGTCAAGTGTGCTCGGGGACCTTAACATTGGAAGTCAAGTGTACCTGCATACTAGAGAAAGAGAAACAAAAAGAAGGCCCCTTTCAGATCTGAAAGTTAATGCTTTGTTCCGGATCTGCAAACAGGAAATCAAAACGAAGAGGAGAACTAATAACCAAAATGAAGATGGTTGTAGACAAGGTTAAAGGGCTTGTCACATTTGTCCGATAACGATGACGATAACGAGATTTTTTCATTAAAGGTACACCCTAGAGCTGCCCTAGTAATAACAGACACGAGCATACTTACGCGTACTCACCATATAGTACGGTGGACCTTAAATTGAAATCTCGTTATCGCTATCGTTATCGGACAAATGTGGTCAGCCCTAAATAGTAAAGAGAAATTCTAAAATGTAAATCTGTTGAGTTTTTTAGAGAAAAAAATGTGACCAAAGGTTATTGTAGCCGTATGATGTAGGCCTGATGACTTGTATTGTGAGGTTGTTTGGTCTGGAGAAATTTAAAGAAAATAGAATCTCTGTAAACCAAATAAAACGAAAGGCACCAACACGGAGATGTATACTTGGGACCATTAACTGCGGTCATTAAATTCACATGCCGTTAATGTCAAAGTTCAAAGTTCATGTCAAAGTTCAAAATGAATAATCAAGCAAATATCTTTATTACTGCAAATTGCTAGTCAATAGTCCACCCCTTTTTTCAAGTTCAAGTTTATTCATTTTTCCACAACAATAAAGAAAAAAAAATACATGTACTTGTGAGCAAAGGTCTATGAAGCGAATACATAGAATCACAGGATAAATTTTAAAAAGTAGAAACATAAGTAATCAACGAATAATGTTGAAATCCACGATAAACAGCAAAACCAAAACAGAATAGAATTACACATTATATTATTATCTGATTGTGGAGGGAGCAAATAAGAAGACAAAGATATAGTCTTAAGTGCGTTGGCACCCAGTATATAATCGAGAATTAAAAGTATAGCTCAATGTGTATCGATCGGTTTATTAACAATAGTAAATATATAATTTCATCTTAATTTCCAGCATAAACCAGAAATGAATAACATTACGGTAACAATATGAACAAAGCAATGAGAATAAACACATATATACAGGCATATACGGTATAATATTAATAATAATTTAAAAATGAACAAATTTTAATCTGTCTCTACTTGTCTATTATTTTAGCTGATTTTGTTTCTATCTATCTTTCAGGTATTTTCATCCTGATATCAGGACCGTCTCATGATCATTTTAGATAGGGGAAAGGGGCGGTTGTGTTGTAGGTCAAAAAAAGGGGGAAAAAGAAAATAGGGTTCTTACATTTTGAATTTGCTGACCATGCTGCCACAGCTTCGAAAAGTATAAATTTGCGAACAAGAAATTGCTGATTTGCCGAAGGAAATTTTAAATGCTGAATGAGGGGGCGTATCACAGTGCCACATCATCCCTCATCCTTCTAGCGATACATCTGGGCATGGCGGAATAAAAATCTTGCAAATACAATTTCGACCCTCCCACAAGTGCCCCATCTTTCCCTCTGAAACAACGGAAAGGTCGACAGGACTGACACTGGTCTTTTGGGATCTGTATCCGACAGTGAGAAATGGTTCTGTTTTGAGGATGTGTCAAATATTAATTGATTAATACCTCGTTTTTCCTCAATGGTTCTCATGAGCCTGCACGAGAACGATAGGTGATTAATAATCAAACATATTTCTTTCCGCTCCTATGACAAACATAATGTTTATTAAGGGATTTCACGAGATATGTTGTTCTTGAGATGTATGAGGGGGAAAAGGATGTATCGTGATATGCAAATAACAAACTTTTTAGAAGATTAGGAAATGCATGGGTGTGAAAATGCCGTAAAAAAGAAAGGAAGAAGTGCAATGTAAAACATGAATCGAAACTACATTTTGGTCGCACCGTTTTTGCACAGTTTCTGCAAAAGATTTTGACTGATTCCAAATTGGCATTTTAAAAGTTGGCGTATCGCTGTCGCTACATGCTTATTCTCTTGAACCCAAGGGTTGATTTAGGTTTGCGTGAGTGGAGGGGGGGGGGGGTGTGCACATCCGGCCTTTACCCCCTTTTTGAAACCTAAGTGGTATACCTTAGGGGGTAAAAACTCGAATAATGTGCATGCCCCCTTTTTGAGGTGATGATTTTAATTGTCTGCAAATATATTCATATTAGTAAGAAGTTACCCCCAAAATGTGAAGACCTTTTGCAAAGGAAAATTTTGGAATATTATGCCCTTTCTTTTACCAAAAAAAAATAATAATAAAAAAAATAAATAAAAAGAAATCATGGATCCGCCCCTGATTTAACCGTCCCCTTACCATGCACAAGCATAAACACATCATTGCATTTCGGATACATCTGCTTATGACAGCGACAGGGTTAATCCACAGAGGCCATGAATCTAATGCTATCATCCTACTATATGAAGACTATACTTGACCTAAAATCTTGACACCAAACTTCTTGACGCACATGATGTCCGACAAATGCCAACCTTGTTAAGACGCTGAAGAACCCCGAGTGGATTATTGGAAGCGAATATTCGGAAGGTCGAGGGGTGATCTTTCCGCCGAGAGGTAACGTTTGATTCCATTTTGTTAGATTTGTATGAGGGGAGACAAGAAAGACAAAGGAAGGTTATGGGAAAGAAAGAAAGAAATAAAAGGAATGGGAACGAAATGTGATTTAAAGCAATCTGAAACATAACAAAGAATAATTCGACTGTATAACCTTCAGGTCTGAAGGGTTTGTTGATATAAACAATCTAAAATCAGTCTGGGTCGTGTATCCTGATATAGTCAGTATAAATCCTTATACATCATGGGGTTATTTGGATATGCAATACGTAAGCAACTTGCTGGAACCTTAAACCGGAGTCTCCAACACGGATAGGCACACTTTGGAAATTGCTTTTAAAAATTTCCGATACCTTTATATTTCCCAATCATATACAACTAATTTCCAACCAAATTAATTCCCAGACGTCACTTATTATAGAGTATCATATCAATGCTCAGCGTCAAAATGGTTGGATTATTGGGATTGTGACACCTTCTCAGCGACAGTTGCTCTGCAGTCCCTTCCTTTTTGTAAAATTTCCGTTCACCCCTGTACGCACTACTATGCCTGACCCTTATCCTAACCCTACACCTAACCTAAAACCCGAAAACGACCTAAAATCATATCTAAATGTGTCAAAATGAATAGTTGCGGGAGCCAATGTTTGAGCACCTTACAGGTTTTTGTGCTGACTTTATTTCCGTCTTGTTTATTGATGAACAGAACTTGATACATGGTGAATGAAAAGAAAATGAAAGTTATTAACAAACGAAGTAAAGATGATCGCGTGAGGAAGGAATTAAAAGGAAAATATAGGAATGAAATTCATCATCTAAATTGCACTGCTGTCATCATCTCAGTCTTGTATAGATAAAGTATATAATCTTACTTGTACCCCCACAAAAAAAAAATCCTTCTCACATGTATATGCTTGCTGTAAATAGATTTATGGTTGAAATCAAGATAATGGATAACGGATGATAAAGAACGGGATATAAAAACACCCTGGTAACATCTATACAGGAGGCTCGCTAGAGGGCCTAGCGGTGCATGGCATGGGGTGTGCCACTTTTAACGCGCTCTCTAAACTTCTGTCAGCGAAGTCATACTGTCACCAGCAAATCTTTCAATTTAAAGATATTTCTAAAGCTTGTCAACAATGATTATGAGCCCCCTCCTCTCTGCTTTTCAGCAGAAAAGGTCTGCATATCCACTGACCACCCCCACCCCCTCACTGGAAATGTTCTGACTGACGTCTCCCCTTCCTACTATATAAGCCACATTACATTGTTGAATAACACACGGGTCTTTGTTTACGGGTGGAAGACAATATTCATAATCAGAGTCGTAGCATTCATAAATTAGACCTGACGCTTTTCATCTTCTCAAACACACGGCATATATTGCATTTTGCAATTTGGATATTGCATATATATGTTTTTCGTTGTATATTGACAATTTTGAGCGGGAAGACCATAAAGCATATTGAAAAACGACTTGTCTGTACTATTACGAGATATACTCTTACTTCCACATTTGGGTATGTCATAAACAAGAGGATATAACAAAAGGAAGCTAATGAGAAGAAAAAATGTAACAGGAATGTTCAGAGAAAGAGAGAGAGGGAGGGGAAGGGAGAGACAAAAAGAGATATGGGAAGGATAGAGAGATGAGAGAGAGAGAGAGAGAGAGAGAGAGAGAAAGATAGAGGAGGAGATAGTGTGTGTGTGTGTATGTCTATTTTCTCTTTCTCTATCTCTCTCCTCTTCTACCTCTCCCTCTCTCTGTCTGTCCCTCTCTTCCTTTATCCTATTTCTATCTATCCTCTGTCTCTCTCTTTATTTCCCCTCTCTTTCTTTATTCCCCCTCCCCCTCTCTCTCCCTCTTCCTCATGGTCTTGATCTCTCAAGTTGAGACCAAAAATCGACACAGTCGCTTTACCTTTCTCCTCCAATCAATTCATCATTCGATGTTCAGCTCTTCGAATTAAAACAACAACAACAACAACAAAACTAGAACATTATATCACAAAACTTTTCGTGATATATGTTACACGAGTTCAATCTTTAGATTAAAAAAAATTCCCGCCACGAACTTGGAAAGAATTATGTTGACGTTCAAGATAAGTTTTAAAAAATGAAGTTCTCAAATCGACAAATGCGTGTTTCTGTATGACAGCTTTTACACCATCTATATTTCTAACCGTCTATCCCTCCCTTTCGCCAACTCTGCCTATGTCTATCCATTTACCCGCCGTTCTCTCCCAGCATTGTGTCTCTTTCTCTTTCTGTCTTTCTTCTTTGTCTTCTCTCTCTCTCTCTCTCTCTCTCTCTCTCTCTCTCTCTTTCTCTCTCTCTCTGGTCTTGATCTCCCAACTTGAGACCAAAAATCGACACAGTCGCATTACGTTTCTTCAACAATCAATCCATCATTTAGTTGTCATGGTTGTACATTTCTTTGAATGATAAAAACGACACATTTCGTTCGCTTATAATCCGTTAAGTGAGCGGAATCTTTCCCGTGAGATATGTTACATGATCTTAACATTTCGATTTTTCAATAATTCCTTCCATGAACTTGGAGACATGTTGATGTTCAACATAAATTTAGCTTCAAAATGAGTTCTCAAACGGTCATGTCAAATCGATTGAATGTAGTATTTCTTTTGAATTCTCAGCGAAGGAAATCCTACCGAAGGCAAGTTTTCTCGGCCGGCTGTCAGGGTCATGACATGAACGAATGAAATTGTCGAAGGTTTTCCTATGGATTGTACCACAGTCACACCGTCAAGCCGACTCCACATCGATTCCAAATCGACTTATTCTTTTCCATTGGGGGGTAATGTAATTATTTGTTCGGTCTGTTGTCGATCTGTAATCGGTTTCGTTCGTGGGACTGGGCTAGTAATCCCGCCCGACTTTCTCTTTTGTGCTCGGATTTTTTAAAACGTTATTTGATACAGTTAGATGCCTCAGTCCGTACTCCGGAGATGTCGAAGCCATAACACCGTACAGTTCTTATAAAGGTATAATGCGATTATGTAGGGGAAAAACGGCTCACACTGTTTTGATACTATTAACTTGATCACAGTAAGGAAACGTTATACTCTGAACGAATTCCCTTTCCTTAGTAAAAAGATGAGTTCACATAGTCTGCTTTATAAAATGGAATTCCTGGTTTTGTACTCCAGTAAATGTAGGAAACGAAAAAAAAAAAAGGATGTTCTTTTAATACGCGTATTAAGAATCATATAAGCATGGTAAGTTATCTTACGTGAATAGCCTCTAAACAGCCTTGTTCTCCACATCACAAGGAAAGCCAGTGCGATTAAAACATCTACTTCTGAACACGTGTTTATTTAACTTGCCACAGATAATACAATCCGTCCGGTCTTGCTCAATGTGTTGCTATTGCTAAGAGAAAATAATTCATTTGTGATGTTATTTTGATATTCTAAATTGGTTGTATTTTTGTTATGTACATGAATTTTAATATACAACATCAATCTAGTCAGCAGACTTTAAAAAAAAGAAAAAAAGGGAACATCCTTTCAAGGTTGCCATACCTGTATGCTGTGAGCGCATGAATTCGAGTGTAGAAGCAAATGGCTTCTGAGTGTCTGCAAAGTCATCTGTTGAAAAATCAGGTACCGCATTAACTATTACATGCTGAAAAATATTTGTTTATTTTGCTTGGAATATAAAATACCACCCGTCCACTTTATAAATGAACGAAATTAAGAGGCCAAAAGACATAGTATCATCCATGTAAATATGTAAACACTTTGCGCATTAAATGCAAGATTGCTTTAATATGTTCACATATTATCTTATCAACATTCTAAAACACGTGCTTATATTAAAGCGAGATACCGCTACACTACAAATAAAAGCAGGCATGCATGGATTCAAATATGAGAGAGGCAAATTTATGAAGGACACAGGCTTATCATGAAATGAAATGCAGTATTGGAAGAGTCAATCTACTAAGAGAGATGGATGGGGCATGTGCATAGCTTAACAAAACTAGGTCGACCTAGCCATCCATTCCTGTCGACTTGGGCGGCAATTACTTTTCATTAGTTTATTAAGGGGATGAGGTTCACATATCGTTTCAGTTTTTTAAAGAAATTGACATATTTCTGAGCGCTATCTGTACACTAAAATACGTAGTGGAATGGCTGTTTGAAATTCGGAAGAAGAGGCATTGGATTTAAATTTTTTATCTGTTCTTTTTATCAAGTATCATATTTTTTTTCCAAATATACTTTTCATAACATCTGAAATAAGAATGTTCAGCCGATATCTCATTTTATGATTCATTAACCCATCTTAAATTTTAAGAAGAAAGACAAGCTTTCCTTTGGTCAAATTTTTTTATCCGATATTTCCCCCCCCCCCCAAAAAAAACACTTTAAACCGCTTTCAGCAAGGGCAGAGTTAACATAGAATCTGAAAACTGTTTGCCTCTAATATTGTTGTATATCTCCACAGTTTTATCTCTATTATTGTTGTATATCTCTACAGTAAGATAAAATTGGTATTCTGAAAACTGTTGTAAATTTCGTTGTAACTTTTGTTGTATCTTTGTTAACTCTGCGCATGATCGTAATTTACATATGCGCGCTGAAGATAATATCATGAGATAATTGGTATTCTGAAAATTATTTTATCTTTTGTTGTATCTTATCTTCCATGGTAATTACAACACTAAACTTACAACAGCTTCAAGCTGTTGTATCTCATGATCTCGGCAATTTTTCTAGCTCAGAATCAGATAGTACATGCTCGAATAGCAAGATGGAGACTGTTTGTGAGTCAAGATCTCATAAAAGAGATATTTTGAAGAAATTACAGGTGGGATTCGATGATTTTTACATCAATATGTGACTTGGTTCGAGCAGAAGAGGGTGAGCCATTTCGTTAATTAATTGAATCCAATAGCGCATGGCGCATTATAAAACGCGTAATTTAATAACTACGCCCGAAATTGATGTACGCGCAAAGTGCATCCTTATGTTTGACCTACCTGTATAAAACCCATCTTGATTGGTAAATTTTCAAAAAATGGGCGTGTCAAAGATAATATAGAGAGACAGCGTACAACAATATTGGCGCGGTATTATCTCCGGAAGATACAACAAAAGTTACAACAAAAGTTACAACAATTTTCAGAATACCACTCCCGGGGGGTGTTTCACAAAGAGATAAGTTTGACTTAAAGTCATGCGTAATTGCCAATGCACATACGGTATTAAATGCGTAATCTCATTGGTAGATTACCCAATAGCGCGCGCCTCCTGAGCATGATCTGACCAATGCGGTGATGCGTAATATACAGCACGCAAGTAGGAATTTAAGTGCGAATTTAAGTCAAACTCAGAGCTATCCATACAGAGAGTCCTGACACTGGAGGTCGCTTCTGATTGGTCAGTCATTTCATGGAGCTTCAAAAAGTTCCCTCTTATAGAGAATGTACGTGAAAGGGAACTATTGGGAGCTCCATGATCCGCCATGTTTTAAACAAAGACCGCGTACGCGCATGCTTATTATACGCGTGTCACAACTCTCTCTATCAACGCGCTCTGGTCAAACTTAAAGGGAGCCACCGCTCGATATCCATGTACGTTCAATTTCATTCGCTTGTCCCTATTGCAAGGCCGTGCTTAACAACAATCTTGGAGCAGCGAAAAAAATTGCCGTCGAGGGTGGGGTAGTTTGTCAGTTGGGTTGTTCAGTTCGTCTTTCTTTGGTCGAATGCGTATCACTGCAATTGCGCGCTCGTTTACCGAAGATGTACGGCGATTCCTGAATATTACCCGAGCCGGGCCAAGCTCCAAACACCACGACTGGCGACTTTTCGTTCCCTTTAACTCTTTGTGAAACACCCCCCCCCCCCCCTCCCCGATTAGGTAGGTCTGTTGCACACGGTGCGTCATTTGCTGACATAGGACTACGTCAGTAACTGGCGAGGCCTTTGACGCTCCGTGAGAGTGGCATCGTATGCAAAAGGACTGCAAAAATGAATGGTTCAAACATTGCGTTGAATTAATGGCGTATATGGTTTAATTTCATTCACGGACTTGCTTTAATAGCTCGGGTATAATGACGCAAGCGAAGGGATTCCTAGTGTGCCGCGGGCATTAGAATGTTTTGCTTTGATAGAAGGGTCAGTTAATTTTGTTTCATCTGTTTTTACACACATGATTTTGTTCTATTTGTCAGGAGAAAAGCTCTTTAGAGACCACAGAGGACATTAGGCTTTAGAAGTCAGCAACTCCCAAGATTCAACTTGTTTTTTTCAGTAAATCGAAGTCTGTTCAAAACAACATGTGTACCATGATTCCATGATATATGTTTCGGGGCATTTATTTCAGCCTACGTCTACAACTAAACAATAGCGTAGCCGTAGGCAGCCTTTCCAATTTATATACACTAACACAATGCAATAGCGGTGAGATCATCTAACATCAAAGCATGGTATCTGAAAGCTATACTATCAAAATAACAAAGAGCAAACATACGTCTCAACATGATCTGTAAACAGAAACTCCGTCCATTTGTTCATCAGTGAAGTATAGGTGGATCCTATCAGATAATCCTTTTGGAAGAGTAGAAATAAACATTATTGACAGAATACAAAAAAAAAAAATAGAACGCCGCTACCACCCCCGACTTGGCGGCGACATTAATTGTGAAAGAAAGAAACATATTCATTTTATCTCAATACTACGTGCTGTCTGCTGGAGATGTGAAACTACTACGCGTGCGATGACGTCTTTAAAGAGAAGGGTGAGTTCTGAGAAAGGAGAAAATAATTTGCGAGCTTTCTCATTCCTTTTATGTTGCAGTTTGGAAGAATATCATAGGATTGCTCTTCAAATGCCCCCATATTCGAAATATGACGATAAATGACTGAAGTGTTCGCGCCGAACATTCATGCCACGTGGGTGTGTGTGTGTGTGTGTGTGTGTAGTCCTATATGCCCATTTCTGTGTGCAGTGCATGTGCTTTTCGACACGATTGGGTCAATGATTCTGATAACTGCAAAATCTCACATCATACACCGATTTTTATATAAACGTGATCATTCTTTCGCAATGTAAACGCATGACCAGAACTCAATTTTATCTTTAAAAATGTGGACTGTATGTGTTGAAGGGGATGAAGTGACACTTATGTTCGTTTGTTTTATTCTCTCTCTCTCTCTCTCTCTCCCTCCCTCTTTGGCAGATTGGAATGGGGATTAAGAGCTTTTAAAGTTATTATATTTTAAAGCTTTTAGAGGACAAATCTTCTAGAGACTTGTTAATCTGGGGACATCCTGTTTTTACGTGGAGTGAGAAAACTTGTTGGCAGAATTAAACTGCTCCCTTTCTAAATTTATAAAAAAATTAAATAGTGATAAATTAGTTATCCATGGTAAAGATTCCTGCTGTCACAATAGAAGATGCAAAATGCTCCGATAGTATCCAGGAATGTGGCAAGCAATTGAATTTTTAGTTTTATTGTCAAAAAAGATTCACCACAAGCAGGGTACTTTGGGGAATACAGTACAGCCGGACTTAACGGCTATACAGTTGAAAGAATGAAAAAGTTCCATTGCATCTCAAGATTACATGCTATCTGTCAAAAAATGTGAAACTGTTTAGGGAATTCATAAATGTGAGGAATTGAAAAGTTGAAAACTTGGAGTATTTTAGGTGAAATAAAAAGTGGGAATAGCTTGTTTTCAACAAGTTTGTTTCAGGACTTATTAATCAGATGACATTTTATTCTTTTTTATTTGATGGCCAAATTTCAGCAAAACTTGTAAGGAACTTTCTCTAAATGTCCTAGTAACACCTCTGATGTACGTGACGTATGTTGTTTGCATTTTAATTATGATCTTATTTTATGAACTTGAGGTTTAAGAGAATTTTTATATGTGATACGAGGGGATATTATTGCCAGAATCCCGCTTGACATGTTATTGTTAACAAAATGAAGAGACAGGAAAAATACAAGGAGCCTAAGCTCTGCAATAACCTTAACTCCAGTTTCTTTGGTCATCTAATTTGGGTTTCATAGGTGTACACGTATCCTCATGCTTATCGTTTCACTCAAGTGGTGTTATATTCAGATCATTACATTTTGTCTTGCATGACTTGAAAGCTTTCACTACATCATTTTGATAAATCCTTTTTGACTGAAAGCTTGATTAACTAGAGCAGCATGAGCAGAAAATGATTGACTTTACTCTGACTTCGCGTAATAGCAATCGCCCGAAGTCATTCCATCACCAAACAAAAGGCGCCACGATTGATGATGGAGAATCATTTATAAACCAACATTTTTTAGTGATACATGCATGCACTAATTATTTTCATCATTTTCAAAGGCGGTCGCTCACCTCTGTTAGAGTGCGGCGTTCAAATGTCGGCCTAAAGAGTTCACCGATGGAGAATTAATGGGTAGAGATATACGCAATCAACTATGATTATGATGACAAAATGATTAGATCCTTAATTGCCGATGATGGCTCATATTAGTTGTCTACGAA
>CM046837.1:11982625-11990125 GCA_025618425.1 Heliocidaris tuberculata
ACAAATGAAAGAGTTAAAAGACACGTTTAGTGCTCACGACTTAGCATGATGTACTCAAAGTTTCTAGTTGAAATACAAGTCTAGGCAGGCTTTGGTACTTAAGGAAGAAAAAAAAAATTAAAAGAGTGCAACAATTTGCCATGACCTTTCCGGGCACTTATGACAGCTATGACCAAACTCCAAATGAGGACACATCTTCAAAGCATATCCTATTAACCGTTGCTTTAATAGTCCATCGCGTTATTAGCTCACCTAATCGCTTTCTGCCCGTCGGGGATTAAGGATCAAAATTACATCGTTATGATATTGCATTTTGCACCAGAGGCCAGGCATGGTGTGTGCTTATTATTCAGGATTTTGCAAAGGGCCTTGCGTTGAGAAAATGATATATAAATGATGCAGTGACAGGTAGTTGTGAGTCCGGCGGTTGAGGTGGAGGGGGCGGCAGGGGGTACAGGCCCATTCTACAAACCATCTGGCATCCCTTAATGTACACACAAAAAAGGCCCTCCGGTTATGTTCTATTGCCCCACTATTTCAGACCCCAAAAGGCATGTGAAAAATAACATTACCCTTTTTTTTTTGCCTGTCAAAGATTTTCAATATCCGCCCCTGCAGTGACTAGTAGTGATGTGGAGTTGGGATTGGGACCCTTCTTAATATAAAATGGGTATTTAAAAATAAACAAAGAAAAAATAAACAAAACCTTCAGTATTATTAGGTGGATAAAATGCGAAAGAACAAGGCCATCTTTTCACATCGCCTCTCAATATTTCGTTTCCCCCTTTCTCTTGTATTTTCCCGTATTCGCAATTAGATGGGGGGGGGGCACGATGCTCCCCATGACCCCATTTCTACGCCTCTGCCTCTATAAAAGAAAGCGTATTTACCCGAACATCGGAGGGGTAAGTCTCCATTTGACGCTCGATTTACCAGGCTTTCTTGACTTGTCTTGGGGAATATCTCCCACACACCAAACAGCAAATTAGTAATTATGCAAAGGATTTTGTCCCCAGGCACGGGGCCTATATTTAACACAGTTCTGGCGTAGTCATGGTATTAAGGGAACTATTTTGTCTACCGTAGTTCTATTATTTTTTTGTTCTTCTGCAAGCATGTCGAGAGCGGCGAAGGGTCGTGTGAAGAGGCAATGTTATGTTGATGATGTAAGATTGAAGAGTGTGAATGACAAGCGATGACTTACGCTTGACCTTTAATCGAGGTCAGAATTCTTGAAAATGTGATCTAGCCTACAAGATGAAATATACAGAATATGATTTAATAATAATATATATTTTTATTAGAAGAGGCATGTATTTATCAGGGCAAGGGATAAATATTGCAAATTGTTGCTTCTAAAACTTTGATATAGAGTTTCAAGTTTTTACTGTTTCCTTTCAATACAACTTCTAAAATATCGAGTCAAGAAACTATAATATCGAATGAAATACCATACTGTTTCGCTAGATAAAATGTTTAAATAATATTGTTCGTAATTACATGTTATTTTTGTAAGTGTTAAGTAACCCTTTTAATATATTTATGCAATTTCTTGTAAATTCTTCTTCATTTCTTTCTTTCTTTTTCTTCTCTTCTTCTTCTTAATTTCAATCTTCTTCTTCTTCTTCTTCTTTTTCTTCCTTTCCTTCTTCTTCTTCATTTCTTTCTTTCCTTTTCTTCTTCTTCAGTCCCTTTTTTGTATTATTATTCATTTGCTTCTTCTTCTTCTTCTTCTTCATTCCTTTTTTTTCTTCTCCTTCTTCCTCTTCTTCTTCCTCTTCTTCCTCTTTTTCTTCTGTATCGCCATCTTCTTCCAGTTTTTTTTTCACCGTCTTTCTCTGCTCCATCTCATCTTCGTCATTCCATTTTTAGCATCCTCCTCCTACAACACCGTCTTCTTCTTCTTCTTCTTTTTTTTTGATGTGCATCCGCGGTCATTCATACCGTCATGACTATGTGAAGTTCCAAGGTAGACGTTTATGTTACCGCCGTGGCGCCCAACCTGATCAATAAACCGCCACAGCTGTGCACAGTTATAGGGCCTACACCATCACCACTATACCCTCCTCATCCTCCAAGAAATTTATACTCGTCCTTCCAGGTTGGGCTAATTGCCTCATTCCTCGCATCGTAGAGTCTCTCCCCAAGTCATCCTGAGGATGCTTTATTATTGGGATAATAATTCTTAATATTTCTCCTCCCTGGTTCCCTTTTTAAACCATCCTCCCGCATCCATCTAATTGGGAGAATGGCACAGCGCAGGTGTAAATGTGTGGAGGGCATGTCTGGTACATTCCATGGGGTAACTTGGTGTCACCCCTTACAGGAGATGGAGACATGAAGAGAGAGAGAGAGAGAGAGAGAATCATATACACGATGTCTGGAATTATAGGCATGAAAACATTGAAGAAAATAATTCTGAAGAGAGAAAGGGCAAAGAAAGGGATCTGTAGACAAAATTATAGATAGACGGAGGCTGGGAGAAAGAAGAAAACAAAGTGAGAAGTAAAGTAATGTTCATGGACAGAGAGAGAGAGAGAGGGGGGGGGGGGAGGGGAGAAATATATTATTTATCATGCGGAAATGAATGGAGCAAATTGGTTACGCATTCAGTATGGTGTTTCGATACATCTGAAAGCAATGCCTTGTAACTGCGACCATTTTAATCAATACATCGTCAGATTAATGTAACAATAAATCTTTGAAATATTTGAAAGCAATCGATGACAATAATGCAAAACTGCTTCACGTTACGATTACTAACAACATATAACAGTTCTTGGAAGCAATTTTGACTCGGACCATATGCGCTCAACTTCATCCTCTCGACTTCCCCCGCTTTCATAATTACGGAACCCCCGGTGTAACCAACGCTAACTTTTTCCCCCATCAGTGTGTATAGGTGTCTTTGCATGGCCTAGCCTGGGGTGTATTGTACAGCTGTAGAGTTGGTGTCACGTAATGGTGTTTTCCTTTAATATCGGACAGTGTTGGAAGATAAATAAACCATTCCGACATTGGCTGCAACACTAATGTTACTGCTCTATCTACGTGATTGCCACGCGAAAAATGACATGCCTCCAACGAATGTAAGCGTCGGTAAGGCAAAAAGTAGTCAGTTAAAAAACAGACAAGAAAAGTAAATTCCCAAAGAATCCTATAAAATCAAATACGGATCCAGGGGGGTATTTCACAAAGAGTTAAGTTTGACTTAAAGTCATGCGTAAGTGCCAACGCGCATACGGTATTAAACGCGTAATCTTATTGGTAGATTATCCAATAGCGCGCTTCCCCAGAGCATGATCTGACCAATGCGGTGATGTGTCATATACCGCACGCAACTAGGAATTTAAGTGCGACTTTAAGTCAAACTTAACTCTTTGTGAAACACCCCCAGGATTATCAGAATCGATGGAAAAGGAACTGTTTGGAAACAGCGAAACTCCACGATGTCTTGGTAATAACTTAATAATATTTTGTTCAAAAAAAAAAAAAAAAAAAAAATTGGGCCAACGCCACTTTTTTCCTACTAGTACTCGTCTCTATGAACAACTTTTTTGTTTTAAGAAAGGGGACCGACGCGATTTTTTTTCCCTAATAGGACTCGTCTATATAAAGAACCTCACTGAAATATATATTTGCTAGAATTTGATAGAAAATTCAACAATCGAACACAGGAGCGTGTCTCATTAGTAAATTGTGTACCATACATGCCATACTAATGTCTCACTTGTCTCATAATGATCATAGTTATCTAAATTGATGCTGTATTTGGTTTGTTTTGCTACGTGCATTTTCTCATATTATTGTTTTACATTAGTGTAACCCCAGAAATCCTATTCACTACATAATCTACAATTAACCCTTTCAAGACAGGAATTATTTAAGGGCTAAATTGATCACATTTTGTTCTTCAAATTGGCAACAATAATATTTTTCTTTTAGTGCTACGTGGTTCTAATAAGGTGTAATGCCTTTGAAAATATTATGCATGGTTGGTAATTTTGTCGAAAAGTTGAAAAAATGCCAATTTTGATCAAAAACAATAATTTAGAACCTCTCAATGTGTTGCCAATTTAAGGATTTTAAAGCTTATTTATCTTTTTAAAATTCCTGACATCAAATGCAATATGGTCATGCAACAAAAATGGACATAGTGTGTGAAGAAACTTTTGCCCTTTCTACTCATGCATCTGGTATATTTTTCAGAGTTCTGAATCAAAAGTTATTGAGCCAAACCACAAAATGTGGTCAATTGTCTTGAAAGGGTTAAATATACTGCTAATGTAAAGATAGGACGCAGTATATGCACCATTTCCACAGTGACATTTTATGACCCTTGAAAAGTTCTGTCCGTTGAATTTTTTTTTTTTTGGTGGTAACTTTGAGCATTTTGCATAATTTGCATGAATCAAAAACGTCACATACACAGGCAATGGTAAACCACCCATGACAACTTACTATTTGCGTGCTCCAACCAACGCTATCAGTGTTGTTAATCTTGTGCAATTAAAGCTGCCATACAAAACAATTATCTGGTATATTCTCTATTCATTGCGTCACAGGTTATGCTGCATAAGATGAATGACACACTGGATTTTGATATGCAAATTATTCAAATTGCTCAAGGTTGCCCAAGGGGTAACAAAGCTGAAAATGTTCTTTGACTACTTACGATTACAAATAAATTGGCTGTATAGGAGCGTCAAGTGGACTATGAGTGAGCATTAAGGGCGACTGCAAATTGAAATACCTTTCGCGTTAACTCAGGACATCAGACAGCCCTTTGATGAAATATAAAATGCGTCCTTTTCCGATTTCCTAGTAACCAAATTGTTCTATTGTTCATGTTGTTTCAACAATATATTTTGAATTGATAACGATATTAGGAAGCAAAACCCGCTTTTCATTGCTATTTATTCAGAATGATTCTTCTATATCGGATGTATCGGATGCAATTTCATTGACTCTTAAGGGCCTTGCGCTTTCACCCAACCTTGCGATGGGGAAACTGTCTTGATCAAATTCCAAATAGAATTCATGCTAACGTGTTAATTTATGGTTACTGAAGCCTACTGAAACATATACAGATAACGTAATAAATACCATGATAAGATGATGTGACCGCCATAGAGAAAGAGCATTTACAATTTCATAAATATTGTAATAACGATAATAATCCATTATTTTATGGCAGAAGTCACATAACGTCTTTATCAAAGCGCTTCCAAAAAAAGGCTTTGGAAATTGTTACTCCGGCTGTAGCCGTGGCAACTTTTATCAGTGCACAGTTCATTCAAGTAATAAATCCTATACCAAGCACCCACTTACTACACCTGGGTTGAGAGTGGCAAATGCACATTACTATCTTGCCAAAAGGATATTAGTGCCGTACCGGGGCTCGCATCCAAGACCTTCGCACCCCCATTCATCAAGTCAAATTCTTAATCTACTTGACTTTGACATCTCCGATTTGTAGCTTAGTACGATCTTCTCTTTTTGGATATTTTCTAACATGACCAACCATCACCCCCATTATTTCGAACAAATTATAGGGCCTGTTATTTTGATTGGCATTCGTTTTGATCTCGACTATTTGAGGATTCATGCGTATAAGTTGAAATGCCGAGGTGTCACCCCCTGTATCGCCACTCTATCGCCACCCCGTGTATCGCTATGACGGCCGCCCCCAACTATTTCTAGCCACAATGCTATGTTGATTGACATTGGGTTTGATCATAAGCATGATAAGTATTTGAGCTGAAATTTGATTCTGGATCATGTAATGCCGAGGTGTTACCCCCCGTATCGCCACTGTCGAACTAAATGCTTGATAAATGCCATTCATCAACCCCAATCCATCCGTCCCCCATCAAGACCTACTTAATGGCTAGGAGGCGTGATGGCTCAGTGGTAAAACAAAAAGGACATGTAAGCAGGGGTCCCGAGTTCGAAACCAAGTCAATGCCCTAGTGCCCGTTGGTAAGGTATTATCACTGGCATCGGAACCCGGAGTGGGGGAGCCCACCACTCTAATTTCTTACTAGACACGCTTCATTATGATTAAGTAGTCACAGATAATTATGTGTGTTCGCATGATCACCCCCCCCCCCCCTCCCCCTTCACTTTCGAACATGCTCCGCAGCACCCGGATAAGGCCTCATTATCAAGTCACTTGGATAGGATTTAAAGCCGTAGGTCTCCCAAGCTGCCAGGTGATATAAATTAATTTCGACCTCCTATTTCGCTTGTTACCCCCCCACTGTGGAACAAAAAACCGGCAGCTTTTAGCGATAGACAGCCCCTTGGAAACATGACAAATTGATATTTGGTACTTTACCACTACCGTAGTTAGGCAAACACGTACCGGTCGCTTTGGCGGAAATATTAAGGACAAGGTCTGAGGCATTTCGGACTTGAGTTACACGGGGTTAAGATTTAAAGAAAATATCCCGAAGTGATCCAACGATGACATGAAATTTACAAATGCCAGTAAACAAGGATATCGGTGCCATACCAAGGAAACCAAAAAAGGTTTGTTAAATCCGATATTCTTGATTATAAAATATGATATGATACATTCAGCTTTCGTTGTCATGTTGGCGTATATCATAAAAATTGAAGAAATTACAACGGGGAGAAACACGAATATCGTCGGGAATAAAGTGCCCAGAATAGTACATGCACAATATGAATTATATTTTTTGTAGACGAATATTTTCCCGATGTACATAGGGCCTTAATGTCTTGACATTCGAACAATGTCAAAATATAAAGTACCTTTAAAGCTGGCCTCTCCCATTCTGAGGCGCATATCGCGAAAAAAAGAACGAATACTATTAGTTGGTAGAAGCCAATTTCTATTTTATAAGACTTTGTGCAATAGTTTTTATAATTCTATATTTGAAAAAAAAAATTTTTCACAACTTTCTAGATTGTAGACAGCTCTAGGGAGATTCGTTGCAATGTGGACGCACCTCATGTAATTTCCTAAGAGATTGGCAGCTGACGAAATGGGGTAATGTACACCCTCAACATGAGAGGACATTAATGCATAACGCAGAGGTTCCCGTATATTGTGACGACCTCCAAAAGCGACAGGATTAAAATTGAGATGAGTTTGTCATCTCGATAAAGTTAGGAATAGAAAATGGCTGCTCCGATGGCATAATAACGTGTCCGTGGCCTAATTTAGATATGAAGGGGTGATGAAATGTAGCTCATTTGAGAGTAGAGGGAGGAAGGGAGAGATGGAGAGGGGAAGGAAGGGATGGAGGGAGGGAAGGAGGGAGGGAGAGAGAGAGAGAGAGAGAGAAAGAAAGAGAAAGAGAGTATAATATTAGATCGACATGTTGAAAGGTAATGTTTAGTTTCGGTACTCCCTCAAAAACTTTTCGTCAGATTTCTTGGATTTTGTTAATAAATAGCAAGATACGAGCAATACTAAGATGCCGTGAAAATTTCACCTCCTAAAGTGAAATATTTCACAAAAGAGAAGCA